>CAWUFW010016950.1:0-285442 GCA_963921515.1 Calotriton arnoldi | reverse complement strand
TGCGTTATACATAATACATTATCAATACAATACACACACACAACACACACACACTAATACACAATACACACACACACACACATACACACACACATACACTTCATTCACACACACACACATACATATTTAATAATAATAATACAATAATACACACACACACACATGTACACACACACTACACATATACATACATATACACACACACACATACATAATACATAGTTAACAATACAATACACACACACACACACACACATACACACATACACACACACACATACACACACACTATTGTCATCCCACCATGGAACGTGCTTGCATTGCAGGGAGTGTAAGTTGTCTCTCAGGATGTCAGTCAGAGGTGTCCTGCTGTTTGTTGGTGCACAGTTGGCAGCAGGGCCTTGTGCTCCCCGCAGCAGTAGCCAGTGTCAGCCATCTTGTGAGTCCTTCTCCACTCCCTGTGATGTGAGCATGGTTCAGGGTGGTGTTGATGGGCCAGTTGTGAGGCTGAGCAATGTCTGTGACTACGACTCCCATCATGCTATTGCCTCCACCCCCTTCCCAGCATGCCCATGCTTCCTTCCTTTGACTCTGCTTCCCTGTGGGGTGGGCTGGCTGTGCTGACAGGATGGCTGGGAGTGTTGTCCTGGCAGTTGTTTGGCTAAGAGTCCCAAGAGTGTCCCTGTGCTTCACACAACATAACCCAGGGTGGTGGTGCTTTGTGGGATCTTGTGTTAGGATGGAGGGCATTGCATTCTACCAGGTGGGTACTGTGGAGTTTGTGTTGGGGGGTGTGAGGGGAGGTGCTGGTGACTATGGTCAGTGCTGCAAGTCCCCCTTCCCACCCAGCCAGCCGGATATCCCACCATGGAACGTGCTTGCATTGCAGGGAGTGTAAGTTGTCTCTCAGGATGTCAGTCAGTGGTGTCCTGCTGTTTGTTGGTGCACAGTTGGCAGCAGGGCCTTGTGCTCCCCACAGCAGTAGCCAGTGTCAGCCATCTTGTGAGTCCTTCTCCACTCCCTGTGATGTGAGCATGGTTCAGGGTGGTGTTGATGGGCCAGTTGTGAGGCTGAGCAATGTCTGTGACTACGACTCCCATCATGCTATTGCCTCCACCCCCTTCCCAGCATGCCCATGCTTCCTTCCTTTGACTCTGCTTCCCTGTGGGGTGGGCTGGCTGTGCTGACAGGATGGCTGGGAGTGTTGTCCTGGCAGTTGTTTGGCTAAGAGTCCCAAGAGTGTCCCTGTGCTTCACACAACATAACCCAGGGTGGTGGTGCTTTGTGGGATCTTGTGTTAGGATGGAGGGCATTGCATTCTACCAGGTGGGTACTGTGGAGTTTGTGTTGGGGGGGTGTGAGGGGAGGTGCTGGTGACTATGGTCAGTGCTGCAAGTCCCCCTTCCCACCCAGCCAGCCGGATATCCCACCATGGAACGTGCTTGCATTGCAGGGAGTGGAAGTTGTCTCTCAGGATGTCAGTCAGTGGTGTCCTGCTGTTGGTTGATGTGCAGTTCCCAGCATGCCCTTGTGCTCCCCACGACACAGCAACAGTGTCAGACATCTTTGATGGGCCTTTCTACTCTCTGTGGGATGTGCATGCGTGAGTGTGAGCTTGCTGGGCCATGTGGTGGGGGATGTAGAGCTGTGACTACGACTCCCATCATGCTATTGCCTCCACCCCCTTCCCAGCATGCCCATGCTTCCTTCCTTTTGACTCTGCTTCCCTGTGGGGTGGGCTGGCTGTGCTGACAGGATGGCTGGGAGTGTTGTCCTGGCAGTTGTTTGGCTAAGAGTCCCAAGAGTGTCCCTGTGCTTCACACAACATAACCCAGGGTGGTGGTGCTTTGTGGGATCTTGTGTTAGGATGGAGGGCATTGCATTCTACCAGGTGGGTACTGTGGAGTTTGTGTTGGGGGGTGAGGGGAGGTGCTGGTGACTATGGTCAGTGCTGCAAGTCCCCTTCCCACCCAGCCAGCCGGATATCCCACCATGGAACGTGCTTGCATTGCAGGGAGTGTAAGTTGTCTCTCAGGATGTCAGTCAGTGGTGTCCTGCTGTTTGTTGGTGCACAGTTGGCAGCAGGGCCTTGTGCTCCCCACAGCAGTAGCCAGTGTCAGCCATCTTGTGAGTCCTTCTCCACTCCCTGTGATGTGAGCATGGTTCAGGGTGGTGTTGATGGGCCAGTTGTGAGGCTGAGCAATGTCTGTGACTACGACTCCCATCATGCTATTGCCTCCACCCCCTTCCCAGCATGCCCATGCTTCCTTCCTTTTGACTCTGCTTCCCTGTGGGGTGGGCTGGCTGTGCTGACAGGATGGCTGGGAGTGTTGTCCTGGCAGTTGTTTGGCTAAGAGTCCCAAGAGTGTCCCTGTGCTTCACACAACATAACCCAGGGTGGTGGTGCTTTGTGGGATCTTGTGTTAGGATGGAGGGCATTGCATTCTACCAGGTGGGTACTGTGGAGTTTGTGTTGGGGGGTGTGAGGGGAGGTGCTGGTGACTATGGTCAGTGCTGCAAGTCCCCCTTCCCACCCAGCCAGCCGGATATCCCACCATGGAACGTGCTTGCATTGCAGGGAGTGGAAGTTGTCTCTCAGGATGTCAGTCAGTGGTGTCCTGCTGTTGGTTGATGTGCAGTTCCCAGCATGCCCTTGTGCTCCCCACGACACAGCAACAGTGTCAGACATCTTTGATGGGCCTTTCTACTCTCTGTGGGATGTGCATGCGTGAGTGTGAGCTTGCTGGGCCATGTGGTGGGGGATGTAGAGCTGTGACTACGACTCCCATCATGCTATTGCCTCCACCCCCTTCCCAGCATGCCCATGCTTCCTTCCTTTTGACTCTGCTTCCCTGTGGGGTGGGCTGGCTGTGCTGACAGGATGGCTGGGAGTGTTGTCCTGGCAGTTGTTTGGCTAAGAGTCCCAAGAGTGTCCCTGTGCTTCACACAACATAACCCAGGGTGGTGGTGCTTTGTGGGATCTTGTGTTAGGATGGAGGGCATTGCATTCTACCAGGTGGGTACTGTGGAGTTTGTGTTGGGGGGGGTGAGGGGAGGTGCTGGTGACTATGGTCAGTGCTGCAAGTCCCCCTTCCCACCCAGCCAGCCGGATATCCCACCATGGAACGTGCTTGCATTGCAGGGAGTGTAAGTTGTCTCTCAGGATGTCAGTCAGTGGTGTCCTGCTGTTTGTTGGTGCACAGTTGGCAGCAGGGCCTTGTGCTCCCCACAGCAGTAGCCAGTGTCAGCCATCTTGTGAGTCCTTCTCCACTCCCTGTGATGTGAGCATGGTTCAGGGTGGTGTTGATGGGCCAGTTGTGAGGCTGAGCAATGTCTGTGACTACGACTCCCATCATGCTATTGCCTCCACCCCCTTCCCAGCATGCCCATGCTTCCTTCCTTTTGACTCTGCTTCCTGTGGGGTGGGCTGGCTGTGCTGACAGGATGGCTGGGAGTGTTGTCCTGGCAGTTGTTTGGCTAAGAGTCCCAAGAGTGTCCCTGTGCTTCACACAACATAACCCAGGGTGGTGGTGCTTTGTGGGATCTTGTGTTAGGATGGAGGGCATTGCATTCTACCAGGTGGGTACTGTGGAGTTTGTGTTGGGGGGGTGTGAGGGGAGGTGCTGGTGACTATGGTCAGTGCTGCAAGTCCCCCTTCCCACCCAGCCAGCCGGATATCCCACCATGGAACGTGCTTGCATTGCAGGGAGTGTAAGTTGTCTCTCAGGATGTCAGTCAGTGGTGTCCTGCTGTTTGTTGGTGCACAGTTGGCAGCAGGGCCTTGTGCTCCCCACAGCAGTAGCCAGTGTCAGCCATCTTGTGAGTCCTTCTCCACTCCCTGTGATGTGAGCATGGTTCAGGGTGGTGTTGATGGGCCAGTTGTGAGGCTGAGCAATGTCTGTGACTACGACTCCCATCATGCTATTGCCTCCACCCCCTTCCCAGCATGCCCATGCTTCCTTCCTTTTGACTCTGCTTCCCTGTGGGGTGGGCTGGCTGTGCTGACAGGATGGCTGGGAGTGTTGTCCTGGCAGTTGTTTGGCTAAGAGTCCCAAGAGTGTCCCTGTGCTTCACACAACATAACCCAGGGTGGTGGTGCTTTGTGGGATCTTGTGTTAGGATGGAGGGCATTGCATTCTACCAGGTGGGTACTGTGGAGTTTGTGTTGGGGGGGTGTGAGGGGAGGTGCTGGTGACTATGGTCAGTGCTGCAAGTCCCCCTTCCCACCCAGCCAGCCGGATATCCCACCATGGAACGTGCTTGCATTGCAGGGAGTGGAAGTTGTCTCTCAGGATGTCAGTCAGTGGTGTCCTGCTGTTGGTTGATGTGCAGTTCCCAGCATGCCCTTGTGCTCCCCACGACACAGCAACAGTGTCAGACATCTTTGATGGGCCTTTCTACTCTCTGTGGGATGTGCATGCGTGAGTGTGAGCTTGCTGGGCCATGTGGTGGGGGATGTAGAGCTGTGACTACGACTCCCATCATGCTATTGCCTCCACCCCCTTCCCAGCATGCCCATGCTTCCTTCCTTTTGACTCTGCTTCCCTGTGGGGTGGGCTGGCTGTGCTGACAGGATGGCTGGGAGTGTTGTCCTGGCAGTTGTTTGGCTAAGAGTCCCAAGAGTGTCCCTGTGCTTCACACAACATAACCCAGGGTGGTGGTGCTTTGTGGGATCTTGTGTTAGGATGGAGGGCATTGCATTCTACCAGGTGGGTACTGTGGAGTTTGTGTTGGGGGGGTGAGGGGAGGTGCTGGTGACTATGGTCAGTGCTGCAAGTCCCCTTCCCACCCAGCCAGCCGGATATCCCACCATGGAACGTGCTTGCATTGCAGGGAGTGTAAGTTGTCTCTCAGGATGTCAGTCAGTGGTGTCCTGCTGTTTGTTGGTGCACAGTTGGCAGCAGGGCCTTGTGCTCCCCACAGCAGTAGCCAGTGTCAGCCATCTTGTGAGTCCTTCTCCACTCCCTGTGATGTGAGCATGGTTCAGGGTGGTGTTGATGGGACAGTTGTGGGGGGCAATATGTGTGACTGCGACTCCCATGATGCTATTGGCTACACTGACTTGGCCAGCATACACAGAATTCCTTCCTTTGAGTGGTCTTCACTGTGTGTTGGTGTTGTTGTGGTGGCTACATGTGTGGATGTGTGTGTTAGTTCTATTTGTGCCACTGCCTAGCTGTAGTTGTGGTTGTGTTTGTACATGTGTTGGCACAGTTGGATGTGACTTTTTTGATGGCATGTGTTGTGTTTATCTGACTGACATACACATTTTGGGATGATTCTGTTCTAGTTGCTGTGTAATTGCTATGAGTGCATGGTTTGACTCTCCCTTGACAGTGATGTGTGTGTTTTGTGGCAGTTTATTGTGTACATTTGTTGTGTACTCACCAGGCTCTGGGATGTCCTCTAGTCCATATACGCTCACTGGCGGAAGGATGGCCCGCACCTTCTCCTCCCAGGGCCTGAGGTATACTGGCTTGGCAGGAGGGCCACTGCCGGTGTATTGGCTCAGGTGGTAGTCTTTCTTGAGCAGCTCCCGGACCCTCCTGCGCACGTCATACCACCTGTTCTGGATGTCGGTCTTTGTGCGCCGACATGGTGATTGGGCGTTCACCCTGTTGATGATCCTCTCCCACATCTTGGTTTTCTGCGACATGGGGGTCTGTTGGACCAGAGTGCCAAACAGCTGTGGCTCCACCCTGAGGATCTCGTCTACCATGACTTCCAATTCACTATCTAGGAACTTGGGATTCTTCTTGGGGGCATGGTGATGGGTGGTGATAGTGGGTGCTGTGTGTGTTGGTGTGCAGGTGAGGGTGTGTGGGTGTGTGTTGTGCTGGGTGTATGTGAGGTAGGTATTTGTTGGTGTGCTGCTGGTGTGTGGCTTGTGTGAGGGATGAGCTGTGGGTGTGTGGTTGCTTTCTCTTGGGTGCTGGCAGTGGAATGGCATTTGCAAAGGCTCATGGTAGTGATTTGTGTCCTTTATATAGGTGGAGTTGTTGGTGTGTCTTTGTTCTCTGTCCCCACCCCCCAGTATTTATTGGCTTGGTAATTGCTTGTTTGGCCTTTTTTTGGTTGATTTTTCCTTTGTGCTGTTTGTGTATGTTGGAAACGTTCTTGTGACCGAGTCGGACCGTGCATTGGTCTCGTACGGTGTTTTCCGCTTCGTTCACGCTGTGTTTGTGCAGTTTTGTATGCTGCGTACGCGTCGGTCGCGGTGTATTGTGTTGCTTCGGCTCGGTTTTGTATGCGTGTCGGTCGTACGGCTTGTCCTCCGTCCGACTCGGTCGGGTTTTTCGCGCCTTGCATCGTACTTTGCGGGTTGGAGTTGGCGGGTACGATTCGGTCGGATTTGTTCCGGGTGCGTGTCGGTCGGTTGGATTCGCGTGTTTTTCCGGCCGGATTGCTATTTTCCGAGCGGGTCGGTCGGTCGGCTTAGTTTCCTGACGTGTCGGTCGGATTTATCGCGGCTTGCATCGTACTTGGCGTGTCGGGCGCCACTGGTACGTGTCGGTCGGTATTTTTTCCGGATCCGAGTCGGTCGGTGCTTTTTCCGGCCCGAATCGGAATCGACCCCATAGTGTTATACTTTGATGCGTCTTCTAACATTTCAATGCTTGAAAATGCAGCGGATTGTTCTAAATCAGACTACATATCATTTACAGTTTCAAAATCTCAATCATCAGAAAATGTACTGGAGGTAATGATATCATTTAGAGAAATTTTAAATACATGCAGTATTTTTAAAAGTTCTGTGGGACCAAATACATCATAATCAACCTTGTCCCAAACTGTACCGTCAGGAATTGGAACAGCTGTAATGTTCACGAAGGACAGGTCTCTTTGTTCACGATGAGATGACATATGAGGTTTCAGGACCAAGTTCACATTTGATACTGCAGAGCGTTCTGGGAGATATTTTCCATTCATGAGTTAGCAAAAGACAGTCACTAGGCCAATCCAGAACAGAAAAAACAGTATTCCAGTTATTATCCAGAGTTGTAGCCATGGTGAAACTAGGTAAGTCTTTTTCAGAAAAATATAGAAGTTACAAATTTGTTGCTTACGGGAAACTGGAGCTGGCATTGTTTCAGATTCACTGGGATCCAGAGAAAATGTGTCAAAATCGATAAAGTAGCCAGATGCAGTTCGATCTGTTTTTGGTAGCTCAGCAGGTTTTGTTGAACTGGCAAACGTCTCTTGTAGAGGCATGTTGATGTAGACATCGGTGTTAGGCCGAATTGATATTTGTCTTTCATTTGTGTTTTGATGTTCTGTTTCAAGAGGAACGAGTTCCATTTCATTGTTGGAAATTCCATCATTTTGTATTGGTGACACTTCAAATGTTGAGTCTTTCTGTCTGAACTTCCTGTATCAGCCACATAGTGTGGTTTGATCAGATCAATGGAGACAAATCTCTTTTCTTTTTTACCGGCAAGAGGCGGAAGAAGTACTGTTCTTGTTCCTTCAGCAGCCAGGACAGGTACAGGCTTTCTGTATGATGGCCCAGATTCTTTCTTGTCCACAATCTTTTCTCTGACCAGATCCCCGACTTTAGGGATCCAGGCAGGTCTTGCCGTGACTGATTTGACTTCCCCAGTGGCGGGGAGTTTTACTTGCACGTTGCTTTGTAGTGCCCGGAATTAATTGAGATCCTGTAAAACAGCCAAACGTTTATTGATGTCAAATGGTTTTTCATCTGCCACTGTGCTTTCAAAATCGAGATCAGGTACCCACATTCTCATCCCAAATAGGACTTCGTAAGGAGTGACACCTCCTAGGGAACTTCTTGGCATATTATTAGGGGCTCTTTGGACCTCGTATAAGTGATCAACCCAAATACCACCCGAACCTAACGCTGTTAAAGATTGCTTTAAGTCTCTGTTTTCCCTCTCCACGACCAAATTTCCCTCGGGATGGTATGGAGAGGAGTACTGCAATGCAACACCGAAACTTCCCTTGGCTTCCTTGTAAGCCCAAGAGCTAAACGCGGGGCCGTGGTCAGAATGTAATGTGCCAACTGCGTATGTCCCTATAAAGACTTGCAAATCTTTTATAACAGTTCGAGCGTCAGCCGAGCGATGAGGCCATACCCATAGGAATCTAGAGCATGAATCCACTGCCACCAAGATATACTTGTAAGCCCCATTAGATTGTAGGGGGCCGCAGTGGTCCAAATATACACAGATGAGTGGTCTGCCTGATATCAGTAATGGTATCTGCGCTGGACGTGCTACGGTGGAACCCTTCATCTGCTGACAGATGTCGCAATTTAGGACAAAATTCTTTGTCTCTTTAGTTAGTCCTGGCCACAAATAGCGTTGTTTCAATAAAGAAACAGTTGCGGTAACTCCTGCGTGTGCAGTACCTAGACCCTCATGTGCAGCTAGAATTAAACCTAATCTGCGATCCATGTTTGGTATTACTCTATCCCCCACTCCTGGAATTTGAGCATACGGAATGTTATTTGCATGTAATTTGTAGGAGTACTTGAGTGGAAAGCCTTTAGGTAAGGCTGTGCTGTTTTTGCGTGAAGCAATAAACTTTTAGGGAGGGGCGACGTCTCGCCCCAACCAATCGCACAGCTCAATATCGCCTTGTTGGCATTTTTAATCTTCCTTAATAATCATCAATCTACTCCATGTATTCCATCAACTTTTCTTGTTTTGCCATGTTTTACTTTTTCGTCCACACGTGGAATTGTATTTGCCATTTTCCAAATTTCTAAATTTCTAATGTTCATGATGTGTCACTCCGGACCTCTATACATAAAAACGACTGAAGCATAAGTTCGTCAAAAGGAGTCAGGTTGGGTAGAAAGTTGGTGGGTGACAGCTGGTTTGAGTAAAAATGTAGAGGAAGGGAGGGAATGTAGATAATGGTTACGGAAGTGGGAAAGGATGGTAGTAAGAAGGAAAGGATGTTTGTTTAGAGTGAGAGTGTGGGAGACAGTGGGATGGAATGGATTATTGATAACATGAGTAAGTGGGGAACACTAGCTGGAAGAAGGGAGGGATGTTTTTTTGGGGAACAGAGTGTGGGAGACAGCAGGTTTGGGTAAAATGGGTTAGGAAGGAATAGGTTAATATCAAGAGCAGAAATGTTTTACAGTAAGTTGGTCAAATCATTGGTTGGTGAAAATGGGATTTATATGGTAAAGGATAAGGTAAATACCAGTCCTCTTAGTGAAGGGAGGTTGATTATTTACATCATTATTCACACAGTTGATATAACATTTTAAGTAAATAAGGTTTTGAATGAGGGGGTAGATGAGCAAAATAAAATGTTAAGTGGTATCGTGATTAATTGCACACTAACTTGGGAGAATGTAATGTTATAATGTATAATCATGACACATACTGATTATTGTTTTATTGTTGTTTATAGTGACCCCTGATGAAGGGCGCTTTCTAGCCCGAAATACATTGGGTTTTCATTTGAATAAACACTGCCTTTTGACGAACTTATGCTTCAGTCGTGTTTATGTATAGAGGTCCACAGTGACACATCATGAACATTAGAAATTTGGAAAATGGCAAATACAATTCCACGTGTGGACGAAAAAGTAAAAGTAAAAGATGGCAAAACAAGAAAAGTTGATGGAATACATGGAGTAGATTGATGATTATTAAGGAAGATTAAAATGCCAACAAGGTGATATTGAGCTGTGCGATTGGTTGGGGCGAGACGTCGCCCCTCCCTAAAAGTTTATGTTTGAACTGGAGTGTCTTCAAGGGCTGGCATCCTACCAGTCTGCACGCAATCTAAGGAGTATCAGGATAAGTTTGAAAATCAGAAGAAGAAAGGAGTGCATCCCATCCCCATAATTGATGTTTGCGTGAAGCAATGACAGCTACCATTATCTGTCCATCTATTCTCGTTTTAGAACGAGTGATTGCAGCTATGGCAGCAGTTCGTACTGCCCATTTTGCGGCTTCATCAGCCAATGAATTCCCTTCAACGTGAACACCATCACGTAGATGACTCAGCGTGTGTATCATGTGAGGTCTTGGTAGTTTGTTTTTCAACTCGGCTACCTGTTCCCATAGCATTTTATGCTTAATTGTGCCACCTTTTGAGTCTTTAAACCCATTCTGACCCCAGTACTGTAGATATTCATTGTATGATTGGACACAGTAAAAAGAATCACACACAATCAGTGTGGGGAATTCTCGATCCGTATTTATTAGTGCCAGTAACAGTGCTTTTAATTCTGCCGGCTGTGCCGTGCAGTCTCCTAGAGGCTGTGTCTTCGTACTGCCAGGATGGAACTTGCCTTCCTGGATACGACCCTTCACAATCGCACAAGCGGCACTGTATTGCTGTTTACTTCCTACGGCTGGCTGAGCAGATCCGTCAGTGTAAATAATGTATTCATACTGATCTAGAGGCATTATTTCATTCAGGAGAGGATATTATTGTTCATATTGCAGAAATGCTTGTGTTTTTAGAGTAGGGTCATATCTGTATTCTACATCTGTTGCAGTGAGAGAATTAGCCCATTGTATCCATCTCGGATGTAAGGCTTTAGCATTAGGAACGCTAGCCTTTGTAACAGCCTCTAAGGCTGGTACTGGAGTTACGACAATTATTCGTTTCCCCTGAGCCAGTGCTCTTTCTCTCGCTACAGTGGTCTGTACTGCTGTCAGAATTGTTTCTGTAGAAGCAAAACGCATTTCAGCGTTTGTGTACAAGTGTGATTTGTATGCAATTGGTACTGTCTCACCTTCATTGAAAGTGATGTAGGTATATCCTGATAACCCGGGGACGACCCGTATCACCAGGTTGCGGACATTCACGCGTGTCTGCAAGTGTTTTGATGCTATCATGCCAGCTTGTAGGGAATGAAGGATATCTGTGTGTTCCTGTGTCCAATGCCTAACTGAAAAATCAGGTCTTATTAAGTTGTAGAAATGTTTTACTTTTTGTGCGTAATCTAAAATGTATGTCCTACCAAAATTTAGGAATCCCAATATGGATTGAAAGTTTTTCAACGATTTAGGAGGTTGGAGCAGTGCACACTTTTCTAAAACATTAGCTGCCAGGCTCTTCCCTTCACTTGAAAGCTCATATCCCAACATTAGGACATTGAGGTGGGCTATTTTTGAATTTTTAAAGTTAAATTTGTAGCCCTCAGAGGCGAACCCCAAAATGATGTTGCTCACCCTGGTCAAGTGATCCTTTAAATCATCACCCGTCAGATAAATATCATCTACATAGGACAATGCCTCTTCATCCAAATTCTGAAGTAACTTTGTTACCCTAGCAGAGAACAACCCATGGCTATTCTTATACCCTTGGGGGAGTCGACAAAATTGGCGGTGGGAACCTAGCGCTGAGAATGCTGTCAAGTATCTGCTCTCAGGCACTATATTTTGGCAGAAGAATCCATTTAAGATATCTAGAGTTGTTTCGTATTTTTTCCACACAATTTTATTTATTAATGAAATGAAATGAATAGGGTATTTGATGGAGCGCACAGCTACTCAAGCTAGAGTGTCCTGGCGCATAAACAGCGGGGAGGATAAGAGTGGAAAAGACCCAGTTAGTGATTAAAAAGCCAAGTTTTTAGATTCTTCCTGATGGAAAGTAAGTCTGTGTTTAGCCTCAAGGACTCCGGAAGGCTATTCCACAGTTTCACGCCTAGAAAGCCGAACGATCTGCCTCCAGTACGGGCCATGCAAAATATACAATGGTTCTGTCGGGTATAACCACAATATTTCTTAAAGTACAATTCAATTGCAGGATCAAGTTATTTACTTCAGAGATTGAATATGAAAAACATTTTTAAGAAGGAACACACCACCAAATGATATATAAGTCAAAGATGCAAAGAATCACAATTAATTCAGGTTTTGCGGGTGTTAAGATATTTATATAAATTTCATCATTTATAAACACCCATATATAAAGAAATTAGTTGCATACAAAGCTGCCAACATTGTGAAAATTAGAGTGAGTTGTGAATAAGTGACATAGTGTAATCAGTGACACAATAAGTGCTAACTATATACAAGGTGGTTTAAAATCTATACATGTTCAAAAGAGGCCAGGACAAAAGCCACACAATGACCCTGCTACTCTGTTCAATTTCAGTATTTTTGAGCGGGGCCTTGAACTGGACCAGGATATCGTCGACGTTTCAACCCTAAATGTGCGATATTATAACATCTGGCGGGTCTTCATCAGGACTCAAATAAGGGAGAGGGCTGGCAGCCTGCAGAGTTAGTTAATACGTGCGTTAGCATCGAAAAAAGGAAAGTGTGTTCCAATAGCCACAAAGATAAAATAAGGCCAAAAGGAGGAAACTCACCTAACGGTAACCAGTAAAAATCCAGGTTGATGGCCCATCTAGTTATTTCCTGGGGGTAAAGACATATCAGTCAAGATTGAACCGCTATTATGGAAGCTTAGTGCGGAAAGTGCACGCTAGTAAATCTAACCCATATATTATTTAAGGGATAGATGGATGGGAAGTCCAAATCACACTGGTAAGTCGCCTATTATGTGGAGACTTGGACCCAGTACGGGCCATTCATATCTTGGGCACGATGGCCAGGTTGGCATTTGAAGAACATAAGGGTCTAGAGGTAGTGTAGTGATTTACACCTTTGATTAGGTACCCGGCTCCTCTGTTGTGGAACGCTTTAAAGAAGGTGGTCATAGCTTTGAAGTCTATCCGTTCTTTTATGCGGAGCCAATGTAAAGATTTAAGAATCGGAGTCATGTTAGATCTGGGTTTAGGTTTAAGGATGGCTCTGGCCGCCGCATTTTGAACCACTTGTAAGCGCTGGATCAGAGATTTGGAGAGACCCAGGTACAGGCAGTTAACGTAGTCAAGCTTTGATGTCACCAGAGCCTGCACCACGATCTTTCTGCTCTCCGGCGGTAGTAGTGGTAGGAATTTTTTTAACATTCGGAGTATGCCGAAGCATGCGCCAGTGAGATTTTGGATCTGAGAGCGCATGTAAAGTGTTTTGTCTATCACAATTCCTACGTTTTTGGCTTTCTCCTTTTCTACGGGCGGGGACGGCAGATCCTTGGGCCACCAGGAGCTCCACTCGGGTGTTTCCGGTTTTCCAAAGAAAACAACTTCCGTTTTGTCCGGATTACACTTAAGCTAATTGATCTTGAGCCAGTTGAAAACCTTTGTGAGGCAGGACTTGATCCTTGCCCCGTCAAAGTTGGAGCCTTTATCACATGTGAAGATCAGCTTAGTGTCATCAGCATAGGAAACGATCTTGGCACCCTCTTCCTCTACCATGGATGCAAGGGGAGATAGATAAATATTAAAGAGAGTGGGGCTGAGAATGGAGCCCTGAGGGACACCAACATTGATGGCCGGAACCGGAGATGAGAACGGTGAGAGCCAGATGTCCTGAGATCTGTTACCCAAAAAGGAGGACATCCATGTTAAGGCGGTCCCACCCAGGCCGATGTTTTCAAGTCAGTTTAGGAGCCTCTCATGTGGGACCGTATCGAAGGCCGCTGACAAATCAAGCAATATCAGGACGGCCTTGCCTCCCTGGTCCAGCTTGCCCCAAATAAACTCTGTCACTTCCAGCAGAGCGGACTCTGTACTGTAGTTTTCCCTAAAGCCTGATTGGGATTCATGAAGAAGCTTCCCATCTTCAATGTGTTTTTGCAGGGCCTTGTTTACATGCTTCTCTAATACTTTAGAGAGGGCCGGAAGCAGAGAAATAGGCCTATAGTTGGCAGGATCCGTCAAATTGGCGTTAGCCTTTTTTATCAGTGGAAGAATCTTTGCGTGCTTCCACAGTTTTGGCATAGTGCCAGTGGAGAGGGAAGCATTAAAGAGCTGATGTACTGTAGGGTTAATGGTGGAGGCTAATGAGGTCAGGATATTTGCTGGACAAGGGTCGGACGGAGAACCCGACTTAATGCTTTGGAGGAGGGACAATGACTCTTCCAGCTGAACCTCCGGGAAAGCATGTAGGGATGGAGGATCCAAGTTGTGAAATTTGCTGTTTACACTATGATAGAAGGTTAGCTCATCCTCCGAGATGTTCAAGAAAGCTTGTTGGATCAAAGAGATTTTTTTTATGAAAGAATTGAGCAATCTGCTTTGACCATTCTTCTGTACATGGCCCTTTCATTTGAGCCGGCTTTCGGCGAGGTGAAGGATTTAACTATCCTGAAGATTTCCTTACTCTTATTTTGGGCATTTTCAATCTTGGTTTGGAAGAAGTTCTTTTTGGCTGTTTTCACAAGAGTGTAGTAGGTTTTTAAATTGTCTTTGTAAGCCTTCTTCTCCTCCGGTAGGTAGAATTTACTCCATTTCCATGCCATTTTTCTACAATTCCTTTTGCTAGCTCTGAGGAGATCACTAAACCAGGGGGCTGGCAGGGCCGACCTCTTAGAGGAACGGGTGACAACCGGAACCGCTGCCTCGATATTGGTACGAAGCCAAGAATCTGTTTGGGGGGCGTCCGAATCCGGGGTGCAGCACAGCTCTGGAAGGGAGCGACCAACGGCGTCGGCTAACTTTGGGATGGAAATTTTGTGGAACGCCCTATAATTGGCCCTATGATTGCCCGAGGGGCTGTGGCAGAGTAGGGGATATCAAATTTTAAGAGGAAGTGGTCGGACCAAGTGATGGGAAGAGGGGGACCGACTGATAAGTCAAAATTGTGAAAGATTTGGTCGAGGGTATGACCCTTCTCATGGGTAGCCGAAGAGATGGAAGTACGCATCTTAAAGGTCTGCAGTGTCTCAAACTAGAATGTAGACTGGGGATCTTTTCCATTATCCATATGTATATTAAAGTCACCAAAAATGAGGCAATTTTTGTATTTCAGGGCCAAGGAAGAGATGGCTTAATTTAGCGTAGTGATAACATTTCTGATAGCGCCCGGGGGTCTGTAGACCAGAAACCCTGCAATGCTTTGATGAGGGGATAGAATGCAACAGAAACCTAAGGACTCTGTGCTCTCTATGGTTTCCAACGGGATGAGGGAGCAGTCTAAATTGTAATTATAAATTATGGGGACACCACCCCCTTCCCCCAAGATCGGTCCTTCCTGAGAATTTTGTAGCCCATGGGGATGGCCGCGGTGATAGTCGGGTTGGAGGCGTCAGACAGCCATGTCTCAGTAAGAAATAGAAGATCAGGCTGTTCGTCTAAAAGTAAATCATATATATGTGAAGCATGCTTTTGAATGGAGCGACAGTTTACCGGGATAGCCTTAATATCCTGTGTTTTCTTATTAAATTTGCCCTTTTTATTACCAGGGAGGGTTTTGGGTGTGGGAGCCCTAACCTGAAGGAGGTGCCAGTTGCAATTGTTGCAACGGAAATATGCCTCAAAGCTTGAGTCGGCCGCACTGCACTGGCTTGGCAGTTGTAGCCTAAGATTAAGTAGTTCGTCCCTGTTGTAACATAGTGGGGAAAACTCACCGGCAGGAAATTGGGCAGCATGGCCGGCGCCGGACGCCTCCGGGACGCTGACGGGCGCAGATGAGCTTGCCTTCAGCACGCCAGCGGCGCGCCCGCTGCGCGCATCAGTTTACATCCAAAATATATAGGCAGAGCAAACTAGACCGCTCACAAAGCAGAGGAAGCGGAAACTGCAAGGGCGGAAGTGAGGCGCCCGACAGCGAAAGACCAGCCCTCCGCACAATCAGCGTTTCAGCTGCGGCAGGCCAGGACTGTTAGAGAAGTTCAAGGAAAGCGGAGTGTGAGGAGGGTTAGAGCAGCGAGTAAAGTGCAAGTGCCAGTAAGTGAAAAATACCAAAAGAGCTTAAAAATACACAAGAAGTTACAGTCTAAAAATACGAGTAAATCGTAGTATTAAAATCAATGTTGCTGGGTTAAGACACTCAGTCCTACCGCTATCGACCACTGTGTGCATTCTGTAAGGCAAATGTTTTAGTGCATGTGTTCAGATGTCTGTTTTCTAAAACTAGACAGTATGAATTATCGGGTTTCATCACGGGAAACAAAGGATTATTCATGGAGGAGGTGCAAGTTTCAATTACACCCTGGTATTCAAGTTGATCTAAGATCTCCCTGACCTGTTTTTTCGCTTCTTGTTTTATTGGGTACTGTCTCTGGGGAGTTGGAGTAGTTTTTACTGGGATTGTATGGTGAGGTGACTCAGCATCCCACCCAACGTGGTTGCAATATAATGCTGGAGCAAGTGCTACTGCCCACTCCTGCGCATATGTATGTTTTAAGTATATTGGAACGAGGTCGGAAAAAGCCGGTAAAATTAACGTTTCTCCCTTTGGGCAATCCATAACAATCTCAGGCGGCCAATCTTTCTCAGCTAAAAGGATGTCATAGCCGTAAGTCAGGTTCTCCCAAAAGAGACCTTTAATTTTTCAGGGTTTGTCCCCCTCCATTTGGAGTGTTATTTCATGTAACCTATGCGGGACACTTACCCTTGTATCAGGTGTTTCCACCGTGATATGTTCATTCAACTCCGCTGTCACCAGAAATTCCATCAGGTTCTGGCGAGCTATTGTTACTTCTGCTGCGCTGTCTAGCAGCGTCAGAGCCCATTCCCCGTTCAGAAGTTGAGTCCTCAGAATTCTGGGCATGTCTAACTTTAAGACCTGCTACCGTCTTCTTTTTAAATTGAGGTTTTGATTTTGGTTTCTCTTCTTTTTTGGAAGTATAGTCTGAAGCGCGTTGCGTGCCTCTGGACTTTGTATACTCTTCTTGTCTGTGTTCTGACCGTCCTTCCCTCTAGGAGTTTTTTGATGAACCCTGAAAGGAACGAGAGGAACATGTATCAGTATCCTGATACCTGTTAGGCTAATTTTGTCATGATTCCTAAGGTTGTACCTCCTTTCAGAGGGCTCCTGTTGAGGAGACCCACCCCTGGATTGTGATCTATTCTCTCTATTCTTTTGTTGTTTATTGTTATCCCATTTCTTTTTCGAAGAAGCAGGTGCTTGCTTGGTGTTCTCTTTTTCAGGACCACCCATGAGTTGAGGTTTTACTGCTCTAGCTCCCAAATTGTCTCTACCTAATTCAGCATGGGTGTCTTCGATAATTTTAGGTAATTCACGTTCCTGTTGTAAAGGAGTGAAATCCCTCAGGCGTTGGCGTATTGCCACTGCTGCTGCCTCCCCTTTTATGTTTGCTAATATTATAGCTGATACCTGGGCACAATTACCTAATAATTTCATCCCTAAGTTCAGAGCAGGTTCTGCTCCATACTCAGTCTGTATTTGTCTTAATACATCTGGAATTACTGCTAATGAAGGGTGTTGCAAAGTCTTCCTGTGCCCTGGGCACCCCCCAACCTTTTGCTGACTGGTACTGGTGGTATCTGACTCTGACTGACCCTGGGCTTTGCCTAACCAGGCCCAGGGCCAGTGCTATGCTGAAAACACTTAGAATACAGTGAAAACACCTACATACACAAGGGTACACTATGGGTTGGGGTACCCCTGTGATTGGCATGACCTACCCTATAAGCCCTTAGTATATAATTGGGCAGGGGAATTGAAGCTACCTATCAGTCCCCAGTATATAGTAGGGCATGGCAGTTTAGAGGTCAGCAGCTTTCTGCACTTGCATGTGTGCACTGCTGAGGCCTGAGGTCAGTTTTAAAAGCAGCCCTGGGTGCCAGGACTGCTTTTAAAAAGTAAAGTGTGCCCAAACTCGACTTTGGTGTTTGGGGCACTTAAAAATGGATACCCTACAATGTTATGGCATATTAGGGACCCCCAGGGTCTCCCTAGGTATCCCAGGGGTGGGGGTCAGGTATCTATAAGGTAGACCCTTATAAAATGTGTTTTATATGCCCTGGGTTAAGTGAAATTTCACATTTCACTCCCCACATTGTTTTAAAGTGCTGCCCAAATTCGACTTTGATGCTAGGAGCACTGTGAAGTGAAGATCTGCAATATTTTTACAGATTCAGAACCCCTAAAGTCTCCCCTAGTTGTCCCATGGGGTGGGGGTCCTGTAGATATAAGCAAAGTACTTATAAAATATGTTTTTGTAAGTCCTGGTGCTGGAAAAATGGCCCAAGTCATTTTTCCCATTGCAAATCCCTGTTACATAGGTTAACATGGTAGAAAGTTATTAACTAATAACTCTTGATAGGAGAGGGCTAGAAGTGCCATTCAAAGACTTCCCCAAATGGTATTAATAAATTCAACAATATGATATTGTTGAATTTCTCCTAAAGTGTACATACAAGAAGTTATAGGACTTTCTTGTTTGTAAGTCCAGATTCAGCCTTCCAGTGGTCTGCCCTGAATGGTCAGAGTTAAGTGGATTAGCCAGGCTGCCTTGAAAAGGTGATAAAGAGCCCCTGGGATCAACCAGCTCTGCTGGCAGGGCAGTGTGCTGTTCCATAGGAATGCCAGGCCAGGGGGAGGAGTCGTAAACTATGTTCTTCAAAGAGGAGAGCAGAGAACAGTGTCATTTATAACTGTGAACTTTCCACCTCAGGCAGATGGTAGGATTAAGGAAGGTATGAGCAGATGCAGGGGGGAGAGTCTAAGTAAATTAGCCATACTAGTGGTGTGTTTAGCCAGCTCTTACCTCCTTGCTGGAAAATCTGACATTATGGATTTGGAAGATTTGATGCACTCTGGGACAAAAGAATACCACACTCTACAGGATGTCGTCATATGTTTCAGGAGTTAGCCTGCTCCCATTGGTCAGGAAGTGACCTCCTGCTTGACCCAGAGAACTTGGAATAAGTATCTGAGAGGGGCAGAGCCCTCCAGATCTCATGCTTGAAACTGAAGAAAGCAAGACATTGTGCCAAGCTGAGAAGTTTTCCTGTGCAAATTCTAAGGCCTGACCTCTGAAGCCTGCACCATCAGAAACTACAGCCCTGTGGACTACCTTGCTGAAAAAGAAGTAAAGAGTGGACTCCCTGCAAGCTACAGGTTAACAGAGCTCACCTGAACCCTCACCACCAAGGATCATCAACCTGGGGAACTACCAGTGGATTTGTAAGGGTGACGTCCAAGTGGATTGTGGGAACTGAAGTCCTCAACTTTCAAGGACCATCTTGGAGCTTCTAGACCCTTGGAGTGAGTTTGAGACACTTTGGGACCCTTTGAAGAACTTTAGGAAGAAGTTCAAGAAGTTTGGAGAACTTTGGAGGAACTTTGAAAAAAGCTCCATAGAGGGACCGACTCAACCTGGTCAGCCAAGGCTTGCCTGCCTTCAACCGCGAGCCGGCCAAGCCATCCAGGTTCATCCCGCTAAAAGCTCCGTCGGTCCAACTTCCAGAGTTTGAGCGTGAGTAGAAGAAATCCGAGGCCGGCGAACCCTCACCGAATCCGGCCTGGTGACGAGCATCGAGGGACCCCGCGAGAAAAAGCTCCAGAAAAGTTTCTAAGTCCGCTCGTAGAAAAGGTGACAAGGAGCAACGGCGAAAGCCAAGCCGCCTGCCTTCAACCGCGTGTCGGCCTGGATCCTGGGTTTGCTCCGCTGGAATGCTCCAGAGGTCGGACTGCAAAAGTTTCTAAGTCATAACGTAGAAAGGTGACCGGGAGTTCATCGCAAGGCAAGCCGGCGAACCCTCACCGAATCCGGACTGGCTGAGAGCTTTGAGGGACCTCGCGAGAAAAAGCTCCAGAAAAGTTCTAAGTCCGAAGGTAAAAACTGGGACCTTCCGCGTGGGGTATCCGCTCAGGGCTCCATCGCGGTCGGCCTGAAACTTTGACTTCGGGTCGGTCTATCGCGAGCCTGTATCCCAATATGGTGCTATAAGCTTCTAAGTGCTATATTTTGCTAAATCTTTGAAAATTCATATCTCCGGTTCCCTACATTGGATTTTTGTCGTTTTGGTGTCATTTTAAAGATAAAAATATTTCCTATTTTTATAAATTGGTGTTGGATTTTTATTATGTGTTGTGTCTTAATTATTTACTGAGTTGGTGTTTTTAAATGCTTTACATACCTGTCTTTGAAGTTAAGCCTGTCTGCTCGCAGCCACGTTACCAAGGGTTGAGCATAGGAATAATTTTCTAAGACCTATGCTGAGTCCTACCATGTGTTAGTGGCCTTATTGCCAGTGGCAGACCTACATTTGCCCCTACCAATAATCCACTTTCCAACAAAGGGATACCATGAGTTCTGGTATATATGGCAGCGAAAACTGTACCCCAAGAGGTACAATCCTCTTTCTGGTGAGCTATCCCTATTGGCAAGCAGATTGTTAGCATTCTTTGTGTTTCTTGAGGGCTTGTGTGGGGAAATACTGCATCTAGCTGTGTTATTTTTTGAGCTATCCAGAATGGCATTTGCTCACGTTTAGTGGGTATTTTAGCCATAACTGCGTGTAGGTGTTATTTTAGTTGTAGATCCCTGACTTTGTCCTGCTTGTGTAGCCCTTGCTTGCTGAAGAATCTCTATGAGAGAAAGAGAGCAAAAGTGACTGAGTGAAAGAGGTCTAGATCTGTTACCACGATCCCTGGTGGGGTTCTGGGTTATCACGTTCGGTGGCTGCCAAAATCATT
Organism: Calotriton arnoldi; assembly: GCA_963921515.1. NCBI lineage: Eukaryota > Metazoa > Chordata > Amphibia > Caudata > Salamandridae > Calotriton > Calotriton arnoldi. The sequence continues at coordinate 264,983 of CAWUFW010016950.1, read as the reverse complement.
TTGCTAGCTATCTCGGTTTAGGGATGTATATGGTGGACTTTGAGCTAGCTGGCCACTAGGAATACATATTAGGCCTGATTCACAAAAGTAAACTTAGAACAAAAGTCTAACTTTACTACTGCTAAAGTTAGACTTTTGGCCTAAGTTTATACCAAAAGTCTAACTTAGACCATAAGTCTAACTTTAGTATTAGTAAAGTTAGACTTTTGGTCTAAGTTAGACTTTGGTCTAAACTTAGACCAAAAGTCTAACTTTACTAGTAGTAAAGTTAGACTTTAGGTCTAAACTTAGACTTCAGGTCTAAACTTGAACTTTTGGTCTAAATTTACTTTTGTGAATCAGGCCCCTTGTTTAGGGGATGCGCAGAATCAGTCTGGCACAATCCCTAAATTTATGTTGCCCAACAAACGTGCAGTTCCTACTGGAAAGTGGGGAACTAAACTACATGGTACTGCCCACATTGGTAGAATTGGTTCTTATTTAATGGACTGCCTGAGTAGTTATATCGTGCTTTCTCAGAGAACCCTATCTACCTCATAACTGGAGACGTCTATGGTGGTAGGTACTATCCTCCTCAGCTGAGTAGGTAATCCCTATGTATTGGATGTAGGTTGTTCAAGCTTGGCCCTTTCAAATAATCTATTTCCCATTGTGTGACACCCTCTCTGCAAATTAATTTTAAATAATGTCTGCGGATGGAGATGCAGTAACACTTAGCATTTCTGAGAACTGCGGACATGCAGTTATTCAGAAGCTATTACAACATGGTCTCACAGCTATGTGCGGAGATGTTGTCTTCGTGGTTGAGGCTCACAAAGGATTTAATGCAGAGGTATTCTATTCCTGGTCTACATTCCCTGCTGCAATCAGCACCACACAGCAATTTCACATTTACAAACAGGATGAAGTACCAAACAATTATACACCTTACAAAGAGATAGAAATACCTCTAACTTACCAAGAACACATTAATTGGTTTAATGGCACCCTACCACACACAACAGCAAATGTTAGGCTCAGTCCCCTCAGCAATAAGGAAGCAACATGGCCAATCTTAGCCGGCTACACACCGCATCCTAATGTTGACAATTTGTCAGCAGCACAGGTGCGGACACTATAGAAAGATTTAGCAACAATATACAGATGTCTAACACAGTTCGTTATGTGAACATTAACACTCAACCCTGTGCGGACTGCTCAAGTTACACAACCACAATTGGCTGTCCAAGGTATCAGCCGCAAACGCTAAATGCAGTCATGGGAAAAGTACCTGCCAGACATGAGAAGATTCTGTTCTGGATTGCCCAAAAAAACAAGCCAGCTTGAGGCAGTGTTTCCCTATATGGGCCCGCTGAAAAAACACAGAATATTGACAATTTTCTTGTTGATGGGGATGGCTCCCGCTCGGGAAGACTGCACAACTTGCAGTGCAGGTTCACTGCAGTATGTACCAGGAGATACAGTACCCCTTATTTGGCTGTTTTGCCAGAAGTACTGAAACAGATCCAGAATGAAACTGATGGGCAACTTTGTCGCAGTATCTGCCATAATGTTAACTAACATTAAAGGGGAAGCAGCAGCGTTGGCTATCCGTCAGCACATACGGGAGGGGAATGTACCCAGAAACGTAAATGTTCTATTTTGGGAGGACTTACCCAAAGGTTATGATATTCTTTTGGCTGAAAAGGATTGGCTACCTGATTTCTTATTGGCATGCCCAAACGGGGAAACAGTAATTTTCTCTGTGTTTCCCGGCCTCATTCCAGAATCAGTTAAACACTTATACGTCAAGGACTGGGCACTAGCGCTAGCTCCTGCGTTACACTGCAACCATGTGGGGTGGGATTACAGTTCCCCTTACCATGAAATACCACTGAGGACGACCCTACAGCCTTAAAGACAATGTCCAATTAAGCATGAAGATAAAAAACAAGTTAGGTAAATCCTCCAACAACTTGAATACCAAGGTGTAATGGAAAGTTGCACCTCGTCTATGAATAAATCTTTGTTTCCCATAATGAAACCCGATCATTCATACCATTTAATTTTAGACTACAGACAATTAAACACATTTGCAGTACAAAAGGAGCACGGTGCGGCACTAATGAACAACAGTGTGTGGAAGAAATACAAAACAGCACTTGATATCTCAAATGGATTTTACTGCCAAATATAGCACCTGGAAGCAGATAGCTAACTGCATTCAGCACACTAGGCTCTCAGAGGCAATTCTGCTGATTGCCCCAGGGGTATAAGAATAGCCCCGGGCTGTTCCCCACCACAGTAACAGAGCTGCTACAAAATTTTGATGGCCAGGCATTGTCATATGTCAATGACATCTACTTGATGGATGATGACCTTTCAGAACACTTGACAAAAGTAGATCGCATAATTTTGGGGATTGCTCACATGGGCTATAAATTTAATTTAAAAATGTTTAAAATTGCCCCTGTCAACGTCCTTTTTCTGGGATATTAGTAGTCAAGTTGAGGCAAAAGCCTTGTGACACACTTCTTGGAGAAGTGTGCCCTACTTCAACTTCCAACCATGTTGAAGAGATTACAATCCATTTTGTGTTTTCTAAATTTTGGCAGAACCTACATTCTAGATTACCCAGAATGGGACTCCTATATGATTTAATTTGTCTTGTCTTTTCCAGTACATGTTGGACTCAGGAACACACAATTATCTTACATTCAGTGGTGGTTCACAGAGGGAGTGCTGCGGGGCGGTGGGGAGGGGCGGGGGAGGGGCTGGGTGGGGGGGAAGTGGAGTCGGACATACGACGGGCAGGAGTAAGGTAAGTAAATAAATAAATAAAACTATTTACCTTGTGCTCGCTGCATCGCCAAATCGGCGATGCAGGGAGCGCAAGGTAAATAGTTTTATTTATTTATTTACTTACCTTACTCCTGCCGGTCGTATGTCCGACTCCACTACCCCCCCACCCAGCCCCTCCCCCGCCCCGCCTCACCGCCCTGCAGCACTCCCTCTGCGAGCAGCCACTGCTTACATTCCGTACAAGCTGAAATGATAGCTTCAAAACACTTACACACATACGCGTAAACACAATGAACGTGGTGATCTGTGTCATCGCGGGGACATCCGGGTACACCTACAGTAAGTTTAATGAAGGTGACACAGCACCGATTGCCTATAAATCACACTTATACACCAATGCTGAAATGCGCTTTGTACTTACAGAAAAAATATTAACAGTGGTACAAACTGATGTGGTGAGAGAATGAGCCTAGGCTCAGGGAAAATGCATCATTGTCTTTACCCCAGTGCCCACCTTAGAGGCAGTAATCCAGAGCAAGTGTTTGCAACACTAAAGCATTGTATTTATTTCCTTCATTTTCAGCTTCAAAATCATGCCTACATAATCAAATGAAGCAACCTAAAGGGAAGAAGGAAATAAATACAATGATCTTACCTTTCAGTGGTATTGTAATGGAATACACAAACAGTTTCAAATACACACAAAACTACTTCAAAAAAATCAGGTAAGAGGATGCCCTGAACTGAAAAGAAATAATTAGAAAGTATACATGAAATATACCACACATTCTACACAACACAGTAGAGAGGAGAAAGTGAAATTAACCATTCCAAGGCCTAGCAGACTATAAATCTGACAATTATACAAATCTAACAATTATACAAGTTAGAAGGATGTTTAGCATTAGTCATCATATAAATGTTGCAGAGTGAATCTTTAGACAAAACCACTTATATTCAGCATATAACATTACATACCTGAAACTCTTTAGGTCAACAAACTTTGATTTGTGAAACATATACCATTAATTTTTTACTTTACAAGTAAAGGATAACATGCAAAATTAAACACTAATACAACTTCTAAAGAGAGCATTACATGAAGATTGCTAAATAAATGACACTTTAACGTATGTGAAAATATGAGATAAAAGAGAGACTTAGGGTCTGATTACGAGTTTGGCAGTCCTCCAGCCGAGCACCACATCAGAAACTCCATGGGAAGACCGCCAACCAGATTAGGAGTTTGATCCTGGGCTGGTGGGTGGTGTTGCGGCGGTCCCCTGGACCGCCTTTCTAAGCCTCAAAGGAGAGCCTTAGAAAGGCACTGACGTGAGACCGCCACAGCACATTACTGCATGGGAAGAAATGCACCATGGCGTGCATTTCTTCCCATGCAGGATCTGGGGGTGCAAAAATACAGGGGGGCACAACATGTAAGGACCCCCTTACTTGCCTCTCCGCCACCCTTTCCATGGCAGGTTCACCACCATGGAAAAGATGGCGGCGTGGCAAGTTGTAATAAGCTTGGCAGTGCTGCAAATGGCATAGCAATATTATGGTCACAGAACAGCAACAAGGCATCATGGTAGTGTAGTCATTTCACTTAAACATTAACAACACTTGCAAGTTTGTAATTTGAAAATACCTAGTGAGGATGTGCTGAAAAAAGAACTGAAATTTACAATATAAAACACATATATATGAAATATGTTATTTGGCGTACAAACACCATGAAATAATGTGTTATTTAATGTAGTTTGAAACCTGTAATCTTAGATACTACAAAATACATTCACCCAAACCAGACAAAACATATTAATCAAATATATGTGTAGGTTTCTATGTATTAAAATAGGTGTAAAACACATTGGCAATAGCTACATTAAAAGCAAACACGACATTTAGGTTTAGTGGCTGTTAGACCTGGCACCATTGGCGTGGGTCTCCCTTCCATTTTTAGGTCGAGCCTAGTGCAGCGCGCATGCGTTGCCCTAGAAAATGACCTCTTGGAATCACTTCAGCTTTTCAGCAAACTCGGGCGTGTGGCTAAAAAAAGCCACACGCCCGAGTTTGCTGAAAAGCTGAAGTGATTGGCCATCACGTGTGGCTTTTAAAAATGAAAGCACGCAATTGGCCAAAGGCGGGTGCATGTCCCACCTTTCCCAGTAAATGTTTCCTCCCATGGCCTACAGCTGTCGGGAGCGAGCAGCGGTACTTTTACTTTCACGGTCGCGCTTGTCTTCCTTACAGCGCGCGCGCACCACTCGCGGGACGCTGCTGCTGCATTCCTCGCATCCCACGGCGTTTTGCCTGCGGGAGCGAGCAGCTGCAGTGCCTCCTTGTTTATTACTGCTTTAATGTACAGGCTAGCGCTGCGAGATGTGATGGGGCGCCGACAGGTAGGCGCATCCTCCTCTTGTGGCTAAGGGTCGCACTGGCATTGCTCTCCATCTCTGCCGCCAGGCATCCCAGCTGGCGCTCTTTGACCCCACCTTCTAAAGGCTGCATCGTGGGAGGGGGCTGCGTGCATACATTCTGCGCCCCGATCGGAGTTCAAAAGTAGTGGATGGGGGAGGGGCCGTGATAGCTGAATGGGCCACAGACCCTCCAGCCAAACTTTGTTTTGTTTGAAAGAGGGGTCTGTTGTCCTCTTTGTGCACGTCCATCTGTTGCGGGTTGTGCAGTCGCTGCCGGGTCGGCTGTCAGCACGTCTGCCTTACTGAAGTGTACAGAGTCCCCCCCCGGTGACGGCGAGGAGCGCCTTCCACAGTAGAGTAACATTCGAAGTCGCCCCCGCCCCCCACGTCCCCACACGCCGAGGACGGTCTCAGTTTGAACTTGATGTTCACGCTGTAGTATTTCTCTTGGCAGCCGGACTCGCGTGGGTCACAAGCAGTTGTATTCACGTTCTTTTCAGAGCCTGCTGTGCAGGAAGGCAAACCCAGGCGATTGCCTAGTGTTAGAACTGGGGGTCTCTAGTTGGCAGAGGTAGGTACCTTTGACCAAATAGGGACCCTTGCTTCTACGTCAGGGCAAGGGAGTTACACTACTGGATAACCCCTGCTCACCCCCTTGGTAGCTTGGCATGAGCAGACAGGCTTATCTCAGAGGCAGTGTGTTAAGCATTTGTGAACACATACAGTAATACAGTGAAAACACTACAGATGGACACCACACAGGTTTTATCAAAATAAGTATTCTTTATATAGACTTAACACAAGATCACAAACGACAAAAATCCACAATACTGTACTCAAAATAGACTTAAAGATGGTAGAAATAACTTAGTTCAAGTTGATGGTAAATGCGACAAAGTTCTCACAAAAGTACCTGGAAGCATAATGCAAAACAAACAAAAAGGTTTGCAGGGATGGAGATGCGTCGGTTCCTTGCTTCGGGGGAGACGATGCGTCGCGCCTCAATGCTTGCGCAGAGTAGGGGATGCGTCTTGGTCCTTACCGGAGAGGAGGTGATGCATTGATTCTCGTACTGCGTTCCGGTTGCGATGCGGCACGATGGCGCCTCGATGCGATGCGACGATCCGGTGCAATAAGATGGCGCCCTTGATGCGACGACGTGAAGACGATGCATGCACGCCCGGCGGCCGTGCGGCGACTCTGTAACTTTGGAGCCGCGACAGGCCCTGCGACACGCTTCTCCGGTGATGCGCCGGCGACCTCTGCGGCGGCGACACGCTTCTCCGGTGATGCGTCGGGTAACAGCTTTGACGAAGGCTCACTTCTCTGGTGATGCGGCAGCGACCTCTGCGGCGGCGACACGCTTCTCCGGCGGTGCGACGGCAACAGCTGCGACTGCGACACGCTTCTTCTCATTGAGTCGCGCTTCCAGCTCCCAGCGACACGCAGGCTTCTGCAGACAGAATTCCCAGCAAGGGAATTCAGAGGGGAGCTGGTGGTGAAGTCTTTTGTCCCTGAGACTTCAGCAGGAGGCAAGCACAAGTTCAAGCCCTTAATATTCTGCAAGATGATGAAAGTTTTTTAAAAGTTCCTTCTCTTCTCCTTGGCACTGAAGACACCACTGTAGGCCAACCCAGCAACACAGCACACTGGCAGGGGGGCAGTCCAACTCCTACAGCTTCCTTTGGTTCTTCTCCTTGGCAGAGGTTTGTCTTGTTGTTCCAGAAGTGATCTAAAGTTCTGGGGTCAGGGCCCCAATATTTATACCCCTAAATCCTTTGTCCTCTGAGGGCAGAGGGGCCTGTACCTGGTCCAAACCAGTTCTGTGCAGTCCTGGAGCACTTTGTTTACAGGACTCCTTCTTTCCTTTGACAGTGTGGGCCAGGGACATCAGACGCACCACAGGAGGTGGAGCCAGCATTGTGGAAGGCAGGCACAGCCCTATTCAGACCCAGGTGCAACTCCTCCCACCACTCTACATGCAGATAGGTCTATTCAGCCCTGTACTGACTCACCCTGTCTCCTGGAATCCCCCAGCCCCTGTCACTCACAAAACCAGACACACAATACACAACCTAGCAGAGGCAGGCTTGGACAGTTAGGCAAGAACATACCTACTTTCTAAAAGTGGTATTTTCAAACACAGAATGTTAAAACCAACTTTACTAAAAGATGTATTTTATCATTCTGAGTTCAGGCATACTAAATTCGTTTTTCTACCATGTTCCCTGGGTCAGTTAGGATTATAAGATGTTATAATCAAACTGCCCATTCTGGCCTATGGGGACAGGTAGCCTTGCAATAGTGAAAAACGAAATTGGCTGTAATTCACTATCAGGACATGCTACACACATCAGGGCATGTCCTACCTTTTACATGCAATGCACCCTGCCCTTGGGCCTACCTTAGGGGTGACTGATATGCAGAAAAGGGAAGGTTTAGGGACTGGCAAGTGGGTGCACTGGCCAAGTCGACATGGCAGTCACAGACTGCACACAGGCTCTGCAATGGCAGGCCTTAGACACACTTTACAAGCTGCTTCTGTGGGTGGCACAACCAGTGCTGCAAGCCCACCAGCAGCATTTGATTTACAAGCCCTGTGCACCCCGGGTGCACTATACTAGGGTCTGACAAGTAAATCAAATGATCCAATCATGGAGTCACTAATCAATGCATCAATTTAACATAGGGAGCACTTGCACTGTGGCACTGAATAGCAGTGGCACAGTGCCCAAAGCATCTAAAACCAGCAAACAGATAAAAAACAGAGGAGGCAATCAGAAAAAAGTGGAAGGGAGACTCACGCCAATGGTACCAGGTCTAACACGTGTCCCCTCCAGCTGAAATGTGGGGAGAACTACCCTTCCCCTTGGGAGTTCTCATCACTAAGGCGGAAAAATCTGGACAGACCATCAGCATTGGCGTTTTCTGTACCAGGGCGGTGTTCCACCGTAAAGTCCATCCCCTGTAGGGAAATGGACCACCTCAACAACTTTGGGTTCTCACCCCTCATCTGCATCAGCCATCTGAGGGGCCTGTGGTCTGTCTGAACCCGGAAGTGAGTCCCAAACAAGTATGGTCTCAACTTCTTCAGTGCCCAGACCACAGCAAATGCCTCACGCTCAATTGCACTCCACCTCTGTTCCCGTGGAAGTAACCTCCTACTGATGAAGGCTACAGGTTGGTCTAGGCCCTCCTCATTAATCTGTGATAGAACAGCCCCCACACCATGCTCTGAAGCGTCTGTTTGAACAATGAATTCCTTTGAGAAGTTGGGCGCCTGAAGCACGGGTGCTGTACACATGGCAGTCTTCAGGGCGTCAAAAGCTTTCTGACAGGTGTCAGTCCAGTTCACTTTCTTGGGCTGCTTCCTGGAAGTCAGCTCAGTCAAGGGTGCAACAATGTTGCCATACCCCTTGACAAACCTCCTGTAGTACCCCGTGAGTCCTAAAAGGCTCTCACCTGTGTCTGAGTCTTCGGGGTTCCCATGCCAGGATGGTATCAATCTTGGGTTGCAGGGGCGCCACCTGGCCGCTCCCTACCTGGTGCCCCAAGTACACCACGGAACCCTGCCCGATCTGGCACTTACTCGCCTTGATTGTGAGGCCTGCCTTTCGCAGTGCCATCAACACTACCCAGAGGTGGCGCAGATGTTCTTCCCAACTGGCGCTGAACACTGCAATGTCATCCAAGTAGGCGGCACTGAAATCCTCCAGTCCAGCCAATACCTAGTTGACCAACCTCTGAAAGGTGGCAGGGGCATTCTTCATCCCAAAGGGCATAACCCGGAATTGGTAGTGCCCATCTGGTGTGGAGAATGCTGACCTCTCTTTGGCCCCATCAGTTAAGGCAATCTGCCAGTACCCAGATGTTAAGTCAAACGTGCTGAGGTACCGTGCAGCCCCTAACCGATCAATGAGCTCATCAGCTCTGGGGATGGGATGCGCGTCAGTCCTGGTGACTGAATTGAGTCCTCGGTAGTCCACACAGAACCGGAGTTCGGGTGTGGCACCAGGCGCGGCAGCCTTTGGGACCAAGACCACTGGGCTGGCCCAAGGACTGTGAGAGGACTCAATCACCCCTAAGGCAAACATCTTGGAGACTTCCTCCTTGATGTAAGCTCTGACCTTGTCAGTCACTCTGTAAGCCTTGTGTTTCACAGGAGGACTGTCCCCAGTGTCCACATCATGGATGCACCACCCAGTGACACCAGGAATCAGGGAAAACAAATCAGAGAATTGTCCCAACAGTTGGCGACAATCGTGCTGCTGATCAGGGGTCAGTGTGGCAGAGAGGCTGACACCATCCACTGACCCATCTTGCTCTGTTGCAGACAGGAGGTCAGGAAGAGGCTCAGTCTCCTCCTCCATTCCATCATCTGTTGCTAGGAGCATGCCCACTTCGGACCTTTCTAAGTGGGGCTTCAGGCGGTTAACATGCAGGACCCGCAAAGGGTTCCTTGGAGACCGCAAGTTCACCAGGTAGGTGACATCACTCTTGTGCTCCACCACCTCAAATGGTCCGGTCCACCTGTCCTGGAGCGCACAAGGTTCTACAGGGGCCATGACCCAAACTTTCTGTCCAGGTTGAAGCTCAATCAGAGTGGCATTCTGATCATACCACCGCTTCATCTCTTCCTGGCTGGCTTCCAGATTCGCCTCAGAAAGTTGCCTGGATCGCCGGGTCTGGTTCCTGAAGGCCAGCATGTAACTGTATACATCCTGGGGAGGTTTCCTGGGAGATTGCTCCCAGCCTTCCTTGACCAGACTCAAAGGTCCTCTTACCGGGTGACCATAGAGCAGTTCAAAGGGACTGAACCCTAAGGACTTCTGTGGCACCTCACGGTAAGCAAACAGAAGGCATGGTAAGAGAACGTCCCACTTACGCCTCATAGGTTCCTCAAGACCCATTATCATGCTTTGAGGGTCCAGTTGAATCTCTCAACCAGCCCATTACCTTGGGGGTGGTAAGGAGTGGTGAACTTATAAGTAGGGCTCCCGGTTTTCCGTATTTACGGATTTTTACATATAAATACAGACGGAAATCGATATTTCCTTTGTCTGTATTTATATTTAAAAAACGGCAAAATACGAGTAAATGTTGCCGCGCTGCCGTCGTACTCCAGTGCAGAGTTTCCTTCCAATCAGGGTCTTTTAGTGCCCTCGTGTGGACCTATGGGCTCAGGCTCTTTCAGTGACGACCGTCCTCTTCAGCCAATCCTGGTCTGATCCAAACGTCACTGTGTGGGCGTGCCAACACCTCCGGCCCCTCCCTCATAACTTTTGTCCTTTATTTGGGGGCTCACCTGCCTATTTTTCCTGTTTGCCTGCACTACGGACCACTGTTTGCCTGCACTATGGACCACCAGGTGCCTTCCTGTTGCCACCATCAGCTTTAGCTCTGCGCCAGCCCGCCGCCATTCCTACTCGCAAGGTAAGTGCGTTACGACGGAATTGTTTGTTGCGGGTAATGAAGTCGAACAGAGGCGTTTGGAAGACTGCTGATTCCTTCCAACAAAAGTCTGGTAATCTCTGCTTGGCGATCGCATTCACATGTGGCCCCGTGCGCACTCACCCCCAGCACCCCGTGCACTCCACCTACTCCTTTCACCGCACTCAGCGTGTTGTACCGCACTCACCCTAATCCCCTAATCCGAGTGACCCTAATACTTGTGGGGGGATTAGGGTCGTATATCCCCTTCTCTGTCTCACCCACTCGGCAGCCCTCCGGCACACTTTGTTGGGCCGCCGATCGGAGTAGGGCGGTTCTGGTGTGAATCTGGCACCCGCTTTGTTAGCGGTAGCGGTGGCTATGCTGTCGCCTGACCCGATCCGTACTTTGTGGTTTGATCCCTGCCTCCCCCTGAATCCCAGGACTTTCAGTATGCAGTTGGGGGACGGATCACTGCCTTAGCTGCTGATTGCCCCCGGCAGGGTATTCAACATGCACCAGTGAAGTTGGGGGCTCTGCTTGTAGTGCGTGGGCCGCACAGTTGGGGGCACCAGACCCTGAGCGGAGCATCTTTTAGGGGCAGGGGTACCAGTGTGTGGGGTACCAGTGTGTGGGGGTCCCTGCCTCAATGGAATCAGTGCAGGGGCACCCAGGGATGATCTAGTTGCTCCTCCACTACACCACGCAGGCCCAGAGTCTCTAGTGCTGGGGGATACCATCATACTACAATTTGTAGCCCCCTGCCTGTCGGCCTCCCTCACTCCTGCTGTCTGTTGCATGGCTTGGATGGTGATGGTGACGGAGCTGCCATTGCTGGGGTGTCTCTTGGGTTTCTTGCTGGTGGTCTGTGCTGCTCCTGTTTGAAGCCCTATTAGGCTGTTAGTGGCCTAAAGCAGGGCATACTGAGCCAAAAGTGCGATTGGGTTGTAGCGCTCAGGGGACATTTTCTTCTGCGCTCCCTTTAATCACGTAGATACCCTTTTTAGGTCTCGGCCTGCACCAGCGCTTGCGCTGGTCTGGCCGAGAGTTTTAGTAAGCGGGTTTTGGAAGTGCAAACACTGGCTTTCGGCTGGCGACCAGCTTGAGTTCACGATGGCGTGCACGCGCAGCTGTCATCTGGGTTTCCTATCTCTTCCTCATTTCCTCGTCATGGCTCATTAACTCTCTGGACTCTGATGTTTCAATCGCAGCAGCAGCTCACATTACCAACTCAGGGCCCTGGACTACAGTCACATGAAAAACAACAGCGATTAGCATTGAAATGCAAGCTTTTTTTTGTCTAGTTAGAAATATTGCTTCGGTGGGTTGATTTCACCTTATATCGCTATTTGTTTTATATTGGGAGTCACAGCCTAATTACCAGTATTTTTGTCTCTTACTGTTTTTTTTTTTTATATTTATTCGCGCAAAGCACACAGCTATATTTAAGGTTACTTTTTCCGCGTCACTTCTTCACTCTATTTAAACTCCACACCCCCCACTCTTATTGTCTCTCTCCTTCTCTCTCTCTCTCTCCTCTCTAATTCTCTCTCTACTTAACTCCACTCTCATAACTTTTCAGCATGCCGCACAGCAGCCACACTTCTCTACAGCACAGCTTGAAGACATTGGCAAAGTCAATAGCTCTGGCTAAACACTTATAAGGCCCCAAAGGCGAGACCTATTGGCTATGCCAATGCTTGTTTGTGACAGCAGAATCTGGGAGTGTTTTAATTTGTTATTAGTGTGTGTTGCGTTGCCATTTTTAGTTTGTTGTTCCCTCTGCTCTCCGTGTACAAGCAGTTGCACATGTGTTTTTTGGGGCGGGTTTGACTATATTGGCATTATTTTACAAGGAAAATACTAATTTTGTACTGGGATGAAATCGCGCTGCAATCTTCATGGCTCATGTTTGCTTTTTATCTATGTGTGCCAGTTTATATAACTCGTAGGACTTTGTCTCTACCCCTTCCCTCGTTTGAGCAGCAGCCAATTTTGAAGCTGGCCTTAGGACTTCTGAGCAAAAAGCAGCATGATCAGTAAAAACAGATGGTCTTTGGACCCTGAGGTCAATCTGCTGCCTAGTTAGATTTGCACACCATTGCTTTGCCAATATAAAATGTTAGTTCTATGTCATTGTGTAGAAAAATTAACATTTATCAAAGTAGTGTGTGTGGAGGACAGAGCACTATGCTGCAACTTATACTGGTGTAACATGTGACGTACGGTGTTTGTAGGAGGTAATTCTGCACTATATGTGAGGGGTCTGTGTTCACTTTGTGTGTCTTGCTTTCAGTGTGTTGCACTCTCCTGACTCGCCTGCTTCTGCAAGGTCCTGACGTCACTTCCTGTTTAACACTTATTAAGGTAAGCCTGTTAAGTTTAGGGTTCAATACTTCCTTGAGGTGCCCCGTTTACCTTTGCACTTCCATGTAATTATTAGCACACTGTTTAAAAGAGAGGTTGTCAATTTTGAATCGGTGGGCCCACTCGGCCTTTCATCCTTATCAGGTCGATAAAACACCTAGTTTTAAGTCAGTATGGTGTATGCCTACGGTGAGGGTAACTGTTCAGAGAAAAAGCATATCATAAAACAACAAAAAAACACCATTTGTCTAACTCTGTCTCCCCACTGGAAAAACTAGAATTTGAAACCTTAAATAAAGCTTTTTTTAACTCAGAGGAAATCCGGAACAATAAGGCAACCATGTCAGATTACATAGCACGTCACCATCGCCTCCATCTCGCTCACCCACACTCCCCGCATCAGCAGAAGCACGAGCGGAGGATACTTCTTCTCCTATCTCACAGCGAAGACATGGAACAACCTCCCCTCCAGCTCCAGACTGCCCCATCTATTCTGGAATTTCAAAATGATCTTACGACCTGGCTATTTAAATGAGTCTCTCGGACCCTGCAAAAGCCTGGACACCCTCTCAGGTGATTCGCTGAGCTCTATAAATCAACTTATTGAGTGAGTGTCTGAATATATCAATGAAGAAACAATTGGTATATGTGAACATATTTTGATAAAGAAGAAACTATTTGCAACTAAAAATGTACAAGCTAAGATCAACGAGAAACATTGATGGATTTGAATGTCTTTGGAGTAAAATTCCTACATACCCAATTCCGCAGTGCAGATAATGGCTGAGTATTTGTCATGGTCACATACAATATTTTAAACATCAAACCAATGGCTGCTTAATTGTTGAATCCTTACATTTATAGAGATGGGCCGCAAACGCAAGGCCATTGACGATTACGTACAGGAGTATGCAGAATTTGAAGCCGTATCCCTTAAAGGGATGAAAATGTTCACCTGCAAGTCATGTCGAACAACTGTTGACATTGAAAACAGGGCAGCGGATAATATCAAAGCCCACCTGAGCAGCAAAACCCACGAGAGACTTTCTTCTCCAGTCGTAAAGAAGGCCCGCATGGAGCAAATGACCATGGAGCAATGCACAACTCGTGCACGCCAAAATATTGAAGTGGCTGCGGATATCCTGCATAAGTTTGTGAAAGCTCTGTGTGAAGGTGGTGTTCCACTTCACCAGACTGATGGTCCAATTGGAGAGCTGATTAGGCAGCTGTGCCCTGCAGCAAGGACAATGTGCAAATCCAGCCAAATGTATGAAAAATATCTCCCCGAAGTGTTCGAAGCACAGCTTGGAAACATACGTCAAGCTGTAGCAAATGTCCCTATCTCTTTAACAATTGACGAAACCACAGAGGTGCATGGTGACCCAGCCATTGGAACATTGGTCACATATTACTGTGATGATGAAGAAAAGGGTCGCCGCTCAGCCTTAGTTGACATCACTGTATCTGATGAGTGTAATTCTGCTAAAATTGCCTTAATTGTATACAGTGTGCTTCAAAAGTTGGGTAAATCATGGAATGATCTTGTTGCAATATGTTCTGATTCTGCATCCTATATGACAAAGGCAGTAACTGATTTGCGCGCTGCTCAGAGGATTAATTCCATCCATATAAAAGATCCATGTCATCTTATACATGCTGCTGTTTCCTATGCTCTGTCTCAGCCTGAGAACCGGGACATGTATGATTTTGTTATAAAGGCTGGAGCAGTATTTAAGTATGCGCGAAACTTAAAACGCATTTATTCGCAAGGAAATGTAGACGGGAGAATGAGATATCCAAGGGCGGTTGTTGTGATCCGATGGTTCAGCTGGTATGAGGGAGCAGTAAGACTTTTGGAAATATGGCACTACTTCCTTGCTTTTGTAAACAATGAAGAAGCCACTGGATCCAAAATTGATCACCTACGTAAACTACTCGGCCCCAACAGTGCAAACCACCAATCTTTCTATGTGAAGATGCATTTCATTGTTAAAACTCTCACTGGTATCATCCACATTCAGAAGAAGCTCGAGTCAGAAGAAACACATGCCCACCAAATATATTCAGCCATAGATATTGACATGGCTTTGGCATTGGAGCAAGACTATTCGCAAGACCCAATGATCACCAGCCTATAGCAAACGTTACCACCAAAAAAAGCAAATGCCCTAATAAAAGAGATGATTACTTTTAAAGATGCACTGAAAAACAAGTGGGATGCTGTCCTAGCTCGTAACATAACTGGGCAAATGAGTTATAGCTCTTTTTGGAAGCGGGTTACAATCCTGGACCCATTCAAGAAAGTTCAGTTTAGTCAGGATTTCAATGATTACAAAGATTTATTCATGTTGGTTGGAGCTTCTGATGATGTAATGAATGTTGTAGAAGAAGAATTCAAGAAATATGTAATGCACCCTATCC
Organism: Calotriton arnoldi; assembly: GCA_963921515.1. Lineage (NCBI taxonomy): Eukaryota > Metazoa > Chordata > Amphibia > Caudata > Salamandridae > Calotriton > Calotriton arnoldi. Next base: position 249,564 of record CAWUFW010016950.1, on the reverse strand, counting down.
CACAAAAAGACATCAGTGCAATGACATACTGGCGTTCTCAGAAGCAAGAATGGCCAACACTGTGTAATCTTTCTTTGAATCTTTTGGCCATTCCAGTATCCTCAGCAAATATTGAACGGGTTTTCAGTGGTCTTCACTTCATTAACAAACCAGAAAGAGCCTCAATGTCCTCAAAGTCTCTTGAAATGCACATGTGCTTGTACTACAATGGCAAAGTTTTCAGATGAATGTATTGTGTTGACCAATAACAACCGGGCGCAGGTGTGCCTTGTCAATTTAAATAAATGTGGAAAAATACTAGCTGTAGCGTCGTCTTTTGCTTGTGGCAAAAATAAATGCGGATAAATACAGAAAAAATGGCCAAAAAATAAATATGGATAAATACAGACGGAAATGGCAAAAAAATAAATACCATAAAACCGGGAGCCCTACTTATAAGTAACACCGCACTCCTGGCACAGGGACTTCATATAGTTGGATATGAAGTTTGTACCACGGTCTGACACCACCTCTCTGGGGAACCCCACATGGGAGAAAATCCCCATCAGTGCACGTCCCACCACGGGGGCCGTCACTGTCCTGAGCGGGATGGCTTCCGGGTACCGGGTAGCATGGTCCACCAAGACCAGGATAAACCTGTTGCCCATGGCTGTCTTGGGGTCCAGTGGCCCCACAATATCAATGCCCACCTGTTCAAAGGGGGTACTGACTACAGGGAAAGGTTGGAGAGGAGCCTTGTGCTTCCTTCCACTTTTTCCACTTGCCTGGCAAGTTTGACAAGTCCTACAATGAGTGTCTGAACTCTTCCGCATCTGGGGCCAATGAAAGTGGGAGACAAGCCTTTCAAAGGTCTTGTTCTGCCCCAGATGTCCAGCTAAAGGTACATCATGAGCCAAACCCAGTAGGAAGGCTCTGAAGCGCTGGGGTACTACCAGCACACGGGCTGACCCAGGCTCAGCAACCTTAGGCTCGCTATACAGGAGGTCATTCTCCCAGTAGATCCAATGTGATCGAGACTGATCACCTGCTGCCTGGGCTGTGGCCTGTCACCGCAAACCCTCAAGAGAAGGGCACTTTCTCTGCTCCTCACAAAATTCCTCCCTGGAGGGGCCTCCTTCCTGCTGCCAATGGGTCAGCTCAGGCATGTCCCCCAGTTCGGCCACTTGTTCCCCTGTAGGTTCCAGGGCATCCCCCTCAAGGTCTGCCTCCTCCTGGACCGTGGGAACTAGGGGGGTCGGTTTCCCGTGCCCCCCACCTCTTCTCTTTAAGGCAGGGGTCTGGGCCATATTTTCAGGCTCCAGAACCGCTTCAACACCCTTACTGGCTGCCATAGACCGAGTGGTCACACACGCCCACTCAGGCAGACCCAACAGCTCCAAATGAGACCTTCTCTCCACCTTAGCCCAAGGGGAGCTCTCTAGATCATTGCCCAACAGACAATCAATAGGCATGGCTGGCCTCACAGCAACTTGGAGAGTACCTGAGACCCCCCCACTCAAATGGAACTTGAGCCACCTCACACTGGCTCTGCGAGTTGTCTGCTGCAACTACAGGGAAGAATGCATGAGGGATAACCTGCTCCTTGGACACCAACCGGCAATTGACAGCTGTCACACTAGCCCCGGTGTCCCTCGGAGCCTCCACCCTATGGCCAATGATGGTCACCCACTGCCTGTATTTCTTAGTGTTATCAGGCAGCTGGGTCTTAGGGACCATCTCAAAGTCTCCTAAAGAGACAAGGGACATTTCTGCGGGACCCCACCCACCTTGGGCACCCATCTCTTCCCCTCCCAAGGCTACACTCGCCAGCTGACGGGGTGGTGCACGGGGTGGTGCGTTGGCATCCTTCATGGGATACTGTGCATCATACCAACGGTGGCCCACTTGACCACACGTAAAGCACTTGTAGGGGCCCCTCTGAACAGGTTTACCTGTCGGGGCCTCTTGCTTCTTCTCAGGGGGAGGCTGGGAACCCTTCCCTTGGTTCCCTTGGGAATTACTTTGGGGCCCTTGTTGGAGCTCCCTCTGTTTACCCTTGTCCCCCCCACTCTTCTGCTGGGGACCCTGCCCACCTTTGGCAGAATCTCCCACATGACCCTTGTGGACCCTGGTACTGACCCAGCGGTCCGCCTCCTCAGCAAGCTTCCTAGGCTTAGTTAACTTGCTATCAATAAGGTGCTGGCATAGCTCTGGAAAACAATTAGTAGACAAGTGCTCCCATGCAAAAAAATCATAGAGCGCTTCAAAAGTATCCACTTTGCTACCCTTCACCCAACCATCCATAGCTCTGCAAAAGAAAGATACGTATTCTACCCAAGTGGTTGCCTCCATTTTCTTACAATTCCTGAACCTCTGTCTATAGAGTTCTGGGGTCAAACCATACCTTGTCATCAGGGCTTCCTTCATGTGGGCATAAGACATCCTATTTTCACTGGGTAGGTCTAACAAAGTATCCCTCCCCTCACTCACAAAGCGGCCCCACTACCCAGCTCACCAATCCTTCTCAGGGACCCTGTGGGCCAACATTGCTATCTCATAGGCTGCAAACCACTGCCCAATATCCTCATGCTTATGGAAATCTTTGATGACATCTTTGGGGATATATACCCTGCCTTCTGAAGGCACAGATGGTGCGCTGCCACCAGAGGAATTGATCTCTAGACCCTTCGCCTTGATCTCTAACTCCCTCAACATCCTCTCATGCTCCATTCTCATTCTCTCTCTCTCCAAGGACAAATTGTTATTCTCTATTACACTCTGACCCTCCATCTTAAGCTTAGCCATCTCCAGCTTGTGCGCCCTATTTCTCTCCCTGTCTTCAAACTCTCTGGGGGACAGGTCTTTGGAAGAGATGCTACTGCCAGGTGGGGACGGTACCCCTCCCCTGGCTGGAAACTCTGGCCTATCCAGTTGCCCATCTGCATCCCCAGCTGGCTCCACCACCAACTCAGGGGCATTTCTTGCTTCTACCCAGGCCCTCAGCGCCTTTTGCTAGTCATCCTTTTTAGAAATGACTGGTGTAGCAACTTTCAATTTCTTGCAGAGATGCTTGAGCTGTTTCAAAGTGTAGGTTTCCAACCTCTCTTCCTCAAAATCTAGATCCATAGATGCAACAGATGCTGGTCTACTCATGGCAGTAAGAATTGGCAGTTCTCAGAAAAAATAACAGTCCAAGGAAAACAAAATTCTACCAAGAAGTATGTGGTCGCGTTTGGTCTGCACTCACTAGTAGTGTACACCAATCACTGTATATGAGTCACAAATGCAAGTCCAGAATCCCCACCGCTGACCACCAATGTTAGAACTGGGGGTCTCTAGTTGGCAGAGGTAGGTACCTTTGACCAAATAGGGACCCTTGCTTCTACGTCAGGGCAAGGGAGTTACACTACTGGATAACCCCTGCTCACCCCCTTGGTAGCTTGGCACGAGCAGACAGGCTTATCTCAGAGGCAGTGTGTTAAGCATTTGTGAACACATACAGTAATACAGTGAAAACACTACAGATGGACACCACACAGGTTTTATAAAAATAAGTATTCTTTATATAGACTTAACACAAGACCACAAACGACAAAAATCCACAATACTGTACTCAAAATAGACTTAAAGATGGTAGAAATAACTTAGTTCAAGTTGATGGTAAATGCGACAAAGTTCTCACAAAAGTACCTGGATGCGTAACGCAAAACAAACAAAAAGGTTCGCGGGGATGGAGATGCATCGGTTCCTTGCTTCGGGGGAGACGATGCGTCGCGCCTCAATGCTTGCGCAGAGTAGGGGATGCGTCTTGGTCCTTATCGGAGAGGAGGTGATGCATTGATTCTCGTACTGCGTTCCGGTTGCGATGCGGCACGATGGCGCCGCGATGCGACGATCCGGTGCGATGCGATAAGATGGCACCCTTGATGCGACGACGTGAAGACGATGCATGCACGCCCGGCGGCCGTGCGGCGACTCTGTAACTTTGGAGCCGCGACAGGCCCTGCGACATGCTTCTCCGGTGATGCGCCGGCGACCTCTGCGGCGGCGACACGCTTCTCCGGTGATGCGTCGGGTAACAGCTTTGACGAAGGCTCGCTTCTCTGGTGATGCGGCGGTGACCTCTGCGGCGGCGACACGCTTCTCTGGTGATGCAACGGCAACAGCTGCGACTGCGACACGCTTCTTCTCGTTGAGTCGCGCTTCCAGCTCCCAGCGACACGCAGTCTTCTGCAGACAGAATTCCCAGCAAGGGAATTCAGAGGGGAGCTGGTGGTGAAGTCTTTTGTCCCTGAGACTTCAGCAGGAGGCAAGCACAAGTTCAAGCCCTTGAAGTAATATTCTGCAAGATGATGAAAGTTCTTTAAAAGTTCCTTCTCCTCTCCTTGGCACTGAAGACACCACTGTAGGCCAACCCAGCAACACAGCACACTGGCAGAGGGGCAGTCCAACTCCTACAGCTTCCTTTGGTTCTTCTCCTTGGCAGAGGTTCGTCTTGTTGTTCCAGAAGTGATCTAAAGTTCTGGGGTCAGGGCCCCAATATTTATACCCCTAAATCCTTTGTCCTCTGAGGGCAGAGGGGCCTTTATCTGGTCCAAACCAGTTCTGTGCAGTCCTGGAGCACTTTGTTTACAGGACTCCTTCTTTCCTTTGACAGTGTGGGCCAGGGACATCAGACACACCACAGGAGGTGGAGCCAGCATTGTGGAAGGCAGGCACAGCCCTATTCAGACCCAGGTGCAACTCCTCCCACCACTCTACATGCAGATAGGTCTATTCAGCCCTGTGCTGACTCACCCTGTCTCCTGGAATCCCCCAGCCCCTGTCACTCACAAAACCAGACACACAATACACAACCTAGCAGAGGCAGGCTTGGACAGTTAGGCAAGAACATACCTACTTTCTAAAAGTGGTATTTTCAAACACAGAATGTTAAAACCAACTTTACTAAAAGATGTATTTTATCATTCTGAGTTCAGGCATACTAAATTCGTTTTCCTACTATGTTCCCTGGGTCAGTTAGGATTATAAGATGTTATAATCAAACTGCCCATTCTGGCCTATGGGGACAGGTAGCCTTGCAATAGTGAAAAACGAAATTGGCTGTAATTCACTATCAGGACATGCTACACACATCAGGGCATGTCCTACCTTTTACATACAATGCACCCTGCCCTTGGGGTGACTAATAAGCAGAAAAGGGAAGGTTTAGGGACTGGCAAGTGGGTGCACTGGCCAAGTCGACATGGCAGTCACAGACTGCACACAGGCTCTGCAATGGCAGGCCTGAGACACACTTTACAAGCTGCTTCTGTGGGTGGCACAACCAGTGCTGCAAGCCCACCAGCAGCATTTGATTTACAAGCCCTGGGCACCCCGGGTGCCCTATACTAGGGTCTGACAAGTAAATCAAATGATCCAATCATGGAGTCACTAATCAATGCATCAATTTAACATAGGGAGCACTTGCACTGTGGCACTGAATAGCAGTGGCACAGTGCCCAAAGCATCTAAAACCAGCAAACAGATCAAAAACAGAGGAGGCAATCAGAAAAAAGTGGAAGGGAGACTCAGGCCAATGGTACCAGGTCTAACACCTAGTGTATCAATCAACACACTTGGGGGCTTGAGGAGTTTTAAGGACCTGCATAGACCAACTCCCCACCAAATTAATATCACACAAATAAGGGGCCACGGGTCCGGACTATAAGGAGGTAATCTGGCTGTATGAATTTACTCTGCCGTGCAAAAACAGGGGGTTTCCCTTTTCAGGACGGTTCCCCTCACACACCAGAGGTGTCATGCTTCATCATAGGGGTGCCTCCTCACGTGATAGACCTAGTCTACATGTGGGCTACAACCCCCTCTCTACGAGGGAGGAGCTCAGGGATGTTTTTAGTGAGTCAGGCGGGATATACTAAACCCCTATGTAAAGCTGGCGTGTGTGTAAAAAAGTGCAGTGCTGTGATGTGATAATTTAAAACTGGCTACAGGGTTAGCTATATGCAGATTTATTCGGCTACCCGGTGTCAGGATTAAAAACAGTGAAAAGCTGATAACACAAGTGTCGGCATTAGAGACAGTTGTGTAAATCACTCGACCAACATGTTTCGACCAAAAGACCTAGATAGTGTCACGGCCTTCTTCAGGGTCAGTTGTTCAGCTACTGCAATAAATACGTGAAAAAAAAACGTGAAAAAACACGTGAATAAATGAAGTATAATACTGAACCAGTATAATTGACTGTTCAGTATGTACTGCATACAACCTATAATAGAGACAAAAAGGCATGTTGTCACCGATTGCATACATTATGTACCAAAGGTCAGAATCAAGCATACAGTTTTGAAACCTCCTAAATAATACATTTTAAATTTTAAATTTCTATACCACATGTACATATTAGATCAATGTGTAGTCATGAAAGACGTGTGACTCACCACTATCGGTTGTTGAATTCACCACGTCTGTCCCGGCATGTTAGCCATATGGTACGTGCACCAAAACCTGCCAAAAGGAGGCATGTGGTATTAAAAACAAGAAATCCCAAGAAAGGGATTCAAAGAAAGAGCGTGAATACGACTAAGATGTCAGATGGCACAAAATAGGACTCTGCAAAAGATATGGATGATAATTTACTGTCAAATATAAAGTGCTAGTGTGTACACGAGGACACATATCCAAGCTGAGGTCTCCGGGCGTATGCCATCAACGAATGAGATTCTGCTGGTGACTATTGGGCTTGGCTTACAAAAAAATTAACAAAAACTGTGCATTTAAATAATAACATTAAACACGAAAAGGAACTATATAAAACTGGGTGGCGAGCCACTAATGTTGGGGCTAGAAGGGACGTGAAAGTACCTAATTAGAGGCCTGCATGGTCGCCATTAAGCTGGCAAATCATGACCAATGGCGCTGATTCCGCTAGGCCTGGCTTGCAGAACAAGAACAGAAGAGGGGCATTGGATAATGACAGCCAGCGCAGGGTAAAACTATGTAAGGCTGGACAGGAAGCCACTTGTGTGGGGGGCTGGAAGGGGCGTGAATGCACCCGGTTAAGGGCCATCTGACTGGCAAATCATAACCGGTGGCGCTAGGGACAACAGGAGAAAGACGCGGCCAAAGGGAGTGGGCTCGTAGTTAGAAAACGAAGCTCACTCATAAGGGGACATGCATGCATATAACTCGGCAGCGGGGAGGCACTCAGTAAGGTGTTGAAGCCTCAATAATACCGTGTGCGCCAGCGCCGAGCATAGCACAGCTGTCTGCCAGCAGGTCAAGGGGGCGTACGCAGAGGCAGCGCTAAAAGGAAAACCAGCGAGAAAACCGAGTCCATATTGGACAAGGTTATTCCTGTCAGGGATGGCAAGAAGGGAGACGGGGGATGAGCTCAAACGCTCGAAGAAAGGGAGTAGAACACAGGTAGAGAAAAATGCTAGAGCAGCACTTACCACAGGTTTGTGGAGTATTCAAGGCGGCACACGTCCAGGGGCAGGAAACACGGATGCCCTCGCGGCTCCGGTTTTTATACCGAGAGGGGCAGGGGGCGGATGTACTTAATGCGGTACAGCTGACTTCCGCGGCGAGCGCCCGGAAGAACCAAAGGATCATGGGAGTTGTAGTGTTTAGAGAACACCGATGGTCTATAACTCCTCGTAGATATAATAGTGGCCCTGCCGAGGCTCATGGTAGCCGTGGGCCCGTGACTACATGGAGTTAACCGAAAAAACGGGCTGCCCTTATTATTAATATGGGTTGGAAAAATGGATGCGGATCAGCTTACTTCCGCAACAGGTGTCAACGGCCCATGGGAGTTTATAATCGAATCAGGCGCCGGTAGTCTAAATAAGCCCACGATCAAAATTGTGGCCAAAGAAAAAGAGAAAGGGGGAAGGGAGGGGGGAAGGGGGGAAGGGAGGGGGAGAGGGAGGGAAGGAAAAGGGGGGAAAAAGGGAAGGGGTGGGAAAACTCATAATCTCAAGGGGTCTGAAACTGCATAGAGTAGCATGCAGTGGGGAACCAGTGCTACTGGTCAGAGTGTGGGAAGGGGTGAGTAGGGAGGGGAAAGAGGTGTGGGAGGGGAGAGGAAAAAAAAGGAGGAGGGTTAGATGATGGTATCGAGGACTCCAAATGAGGTGTACCTCTAATTAGTATACAAAGTGATGTACTGTATGAAGCGAGTTACCATGGGCAAATTGCTCATGTAACTCAGGTAAAATAGTGGGTCCTCATGCCCATGGGTACGGCCTATGTGAGCCAAGAGCAGCTCAAGAAGCACACCATGCTAAGCTGGGCTATTTATAAAAGTGCCAACCAAGGAATCTCGTCGTTGAGGCCCACCTCAGAGGTCCCCAACCTGTATACCCATCTTTGTTCAAGTCTGAGAAGCTTAGTCGTAAGATTGGGGGTATTTGCATTCAAGTTGGGTTTATCTAGAACTGTCCAGCTCAAGGAATCTTGTCCGTGTTTCATGTCTAAAAAATGTTTTGTCATTTTAGTGATTTGTTTGGCACACCTTATTGTGCTCTTATGTTCTAAAATCCTGGTGCGTACTTTCCTGGTGGTCATACCAACATATCTCAAGCCACAAGGGCAAGTGATAAGGTAGACCACCCGCTCACTATTACAGTTGGTATGTTGTTTTAAAACCCAGGGTCTAGAAGTGCCTATATCAATGCTCTTGGTCATTTTGGTTTGGGCACACACTGTGCAAGATCCGCACGGATAATGTCCTTGAACAGGTGGCAAGTTCCAGAGCGTGTTAGGTTTCGGTGCTTCTGGTGGAGTTGGTCTTGTGTGGATCAGTGTTTCTTTCAAATTGCGTCCTCTTTTGAATGCAAAAAGTGGTTTTTCAAGGGTCAATTGTCCTTTGTTCAAAATGTCCCAATTGTGTAGTATTGATTTTTTAACTACATTAGACAGTGAGCTGTAGGTGTTAACAAAAACCAGTTTGGAAGATGTAGATTTAGCAGACGGTTGTTCCAGGACGGCTTCACGGTTGGCATTAAGCACCCTTTTGGCTGATTTCTTTACCAATTTAGCAGGGTAATGCCTGTCAAGTAAGTTGCTTCTGAGTTTCTTTTGCATTTGTCGCCCTAAGTGGGAAGGGTATGCCCAGACGTGGGTCCCGTGCTCACTACACCACTGGATTCAAGCTAGCCTGGCTGAAGAAGGGTGATGCCCTGAAACCGGTCCTAGGATGCTTGTTTCCGGTCCAGGGAGGACCTGGCTTGGCAGTTCGGGCTGGACTGTTCCCACAAGGAACAGGGTCAAGACTGATTTGCATATGGCTGGGTCCAAACTGGGGTGGTGTGGTGAGCAAAAGAATGATGGATTTAACCCAGATCCTTGTGACTGGGGGTGAATGTTTGCATTGTCCAGTATTCCGTCCATCAATTGTTTCTTTTGCATTTGTCGCCCTAAGTGGGAAGGGTATGCCCAGACGTGGGTCCCGTGCTCACTACACCACTGGATTCAAGCTAGCCTGGCTGAAGAAGGGTGATGCCCTGAAACCGGTCCTAGGATGCTTGTTTCTGGTCCAGGGAGGACCTGGCTTGGCAGTTCGGGCTGGACTGTTCCCACAAGGAACAGGGTCAAGACTGATTTGCATATGGCTGGGTCCAAACTGGGGTGGTGTGGTGAGCAAAAGAATGATGGATTTAACCCAGATCCTTGTGACTGGGGGTGAATGTTTGCATTGTCCAGCATTCCGTCCATCAATTGTTTCTTTTGCATTTGTCGCCCTAAGTGGGAAGGGTATGCCCAGACGTGGGTCCCGTGCTCACTACACCACTGGATTCAAGCTAGCCTGGCTGAAGAAGGGTGATGCCCTGAAACCGGTCCTAGGATGCTTGTTTCCGGTCCAGGGAGGACCTGGCTTGGCAGTTCGGGCTGGACTGTTCCCACAAGGAACAGGGTCAAGACTGATTTGCATATGGCTGGGTCCAAACTGGGGTGGTGTGGTGAGCAAAAGAATGATGGATTTAACCCAGATCCTTGTGACTGGGGGTGAATGTTTGCATTGTCCAGCATTCCGTCCATCAATTGTTTCTTTTGCATTTGTCGCCCTAAGTGGGAAGGGTATGCCCAGACGTGGGTCCCGTGCTCACTACACCACTGGATTCAAGCTAGCCTGGCTGAAGAAGGGTGATGCCCTGAAACCGGTCCTAGGATGCTTGTTTCCGGTCCAGGGAGGACCTGGCTTGGCAGTTCGGGCTGGACTGTTCCCACAAGGAACAGGGTCAAGACTGATTTGCATATGGCTGGGTCCAAACTGGGGTGGTGTGGTGAGCAAAAGAATGATGGATTTAACCCAGATCCTTGTGACTGGGGGTGAATGTTTGCATTGTCTAGCATTCCGTCCATCAATTGTTTCTTTTGCATTTGTCGCCCTAAGTGGGAAGGGTATGCCCAGACGTGGGTCCCGTGCTCACTACACCACTGGATTCAAGCTAGCCTGGCTGAAGAAGGGTGATGCCCTGAAACCGGTCCTAGGATGCTTGTTTCCGGTCCAGGGAGGACCTGGCTTGGCAGTTCGGGCTGGACTGTTCCCACAAGGAACAGGGTCAAGACTGATTTGCATATGGCTGGGTCCAAACTGGGGTGGTGTGGTGAGCAAAAGAATGATGGATTTAACCCAGATCCTTGTGACTGGGGGTGAATGTTTGCATTGTCCAGCATTCCGTCCATCAATTGTTTCTTTTGCATTTGTCGCCCTAAGTGGGAAGGGTATGCCCAGACGTGGGTCCCGTGCTCACTACACCACTGGATTCAAGCTAGCCTGGCTGAAGAAGGGTGATGCCCTGAAACCGGTCCTAGGATGCTTGTTTCCGGTCCAGGGAGGACCTGGCTTGGCAGTTCGGGCTGGACTGTTCCCACAAGGAACAGGGTCAAGACTGATTTGCATATGGCTGGGTCCAAACTGGGGTGGTGTGGTGAGCAAAAGAATGATGGATTTAACCCAGATCCTTGTGACTGGGGGTGAATGTTTGCATTGTCCAGCATTCCGTCCATCAATTGTTTCTTTTGCATTTGTCGCCCTAAGTGGGAAGGGTATGCCCAGACGTGGGTCCCGTGCTCACTACACCATTGGATTCAAGCTAACCTGGCTGTAGAAGGGTGATGCTCTGAAACCGGTCCTAGGATGCTTGTTTCCGGTCCAGGGAGGACCTGGCTTGGCAGTTCGGGCTGGACTGTTCCCACAAGGAACAGGGTCAAGACTGATTTGCATATGGCTGGGTCCAAACTGGGGTGGTGTGGTGAGCAAAAGAATGATGGATTTAACCCAGATCCTTGTGACTGGGGGTGAATGTTTGCATTGTCCAGCATTCCGTCCATCAATTGTTTCTTTTGCATTTGTCGCCCTAAGTGGGAAGGGTATGCCCAGACGTGGGTCCCGTGCTCACTACACCACTGGATTCAAGCTAGCCTGGCTGAAGAAGGGTGATGCCCTGAAACCGGTCCTAGGATGCTTGTTTCCGGTCCAGGGAGGACCTGGCTTGGCAGTTCGGGCTGGACTGTTCCCACAAGGAATAGGGTCAAGACTGATTTGCATATGGCTGGGTCCAAACTGGGGTGGTGTGGTGAGCAAAAGAATGATGGATTTAACCCAGATCCTTGTGACTGGGGGTGAATGTTTGCATTGTCCAGCATTCCGTCCATCAATTGTTTCTTTTGCATTTGTCGCCCTAAGTGGGAAGGGTATGCCCAGACGTGGGTCCCGTGCTCACTACACCACTGGATTCAAGCTAGCCTGGCTGAAGAAGGGTGATGCCCTGAAACCGGTCCTAGGATGCTTGTTTCCGGTCCAGGGAGGACCTGGCTTGGCAGTTCGGGCTGGACTGTTCCCACAAGGAACAGGGTCAAGACTGATTTGCATATGGCTGGGTCTAAACTGGGGTGGTGTGGTGAGCAAAAGAATGATGGATTTAACCCAGATCCTTGTGACTGGGGGTGAATGTTTGCATTGTCCAGCATTCCGTCCATCAATTGTTTCTTTTGCATTTGTCGCCCTGAGTGGGAAGGGTATGCCCAGACGTGGGTCCCGTGCTCACTACACCACTGGATTCAAGCTAGCCTGGCTGAAGAAGGGTGATGCCCTGAAACCAGTCCTAGGATGCTTGTTTCCGGTCCAGGGAGGACCTGGCTTGGCAGTTCGGGCTGGACTGTTCCCACAAGGAACAGGGTCAAGACTGATTTGCATATGGCTGGGTCCAAACTGGGGTGGTGTGGTGAGCAAAAGAATGATGGATTTAACCCAGATCCTTGTGACTGGGGGTGAATGTTTGCATTGTCCAGCATTCCGTCCATCAATTGTTTCTTTTGCATTTGTCGCCCTAAGTGGGAAGGGTATGCCCAGACGTGGGTCCCGTGCTCACTACACCACTGGATTCAAGCTAGCCTGGCTGAAGAAGGGTGATGCCCTGAAACCGGTCCTAGGATGCTTGTTTCCGGTCCAGGGAGGACCTGGCTTGGCAGTTCAGGCTGGACTGTTCCCACAAGGAACAGGGTCAAGACTGATTTGCATATGGCTGGGTCCAAACTGGGGTGGTGTGGTGAGCAAAAGAATGATGGATTTAACCCAGATCCTTGTGACTGGGGGTGAATGTTTGCATTGTCCAGCATTCCGTCCATCAATTGTTTCTTTTGCATTTGTCGCCCTAAGTGGGAAGGGTATGCCCAGACGTGGGTCCCGTGCTCACTACACCACTGGATTCAAGCTAGCCTGGCTGAAGAAGGGTGATGCCCTGAAACCGGTCCTAGGATGCTTGTTTCCGGTCCAGGGAGGACCTGGCTTGGCAGTTCGGGCTGGACTGTTCCCACAAGGAACAGGGTCAAGACTGATTTGCATATGGCTGGGTCCAAACTGGGGTGGTGTGGTGAGCAAAAGAATGATGGATTTAACCCAGATCCTTGTGACTGGGGGTGAATGTTTGCATTGTCTAGCATTCCGTCCATCAATTGTTTCTTTTGCATTTGTCGCCCTAAGTGGGAAGGGTATGCCCAGACGTGGGTCCCGTGCTCACTACACCACTGGATTCAAGCTAGCCTGGCTGAAGAAGGGTGATGCCCTGAAACCGGTCCTAGGATGCTTGTTTCCGGTCCAGGGAGGACCTGGCTTGGCAGTTCGGGCTGGACTGTTCCCACAAGGAACAGGGTCAAGACTGATTTGCATATGGCTGGGTCCAAACTGGGGTGGTGTGGTGAGCTAAAGAATGATGGATTTAACCCAGATCCTTGTGACTGGGGGTGAATGTTTGCATTGTCCAGCATTCCGTCCATCAATTGTTTCTTTTGCATTTGTCGCCCTAAGTGGGAAGGGTATGCCCAGACGTGGGTCCCGTGCTCACTACACCACTGGATTCAAGCTAGCCTGGCTGAAGAAGGGTGATGCCCTGAAACCGGTCCTAGGATGCTTGTTTCCGGTCCAGGGAGGACCTGGCTTGGCAGTTCGGGCTGGACTGTTCCCACAAGGAACAGGGTCAAGACTGATTTGCATATGGCTGGGTCCAAAGTGGTGAGCAAAAGAATGATGGATTTAACCCAGATCCTTGTGACTGGGGGTGAATGTTTGCATTGTCCAGCATTCCGTCCATCAATTGTTTCTTTTGCATTTGTCGCCCTAAGTGGGAAGGGTATGCCCAGACGTGGGTCCCGTGCTCACTACACCACTGGATTCAAGCTAGCCTGGCTGAAGAAGGGTGATGCCCTGAAACCGGTCCTAGGATGCTTGTTTCCGGTCCAGGGAGGACCTGGCTTGGCAGTTCGGGCTGGACTGTTCCCACAAGGAACAGGGTCAAGACTGATTTGCATATGGCTGGGTCCAAACTGGGGTGGTGTGGTGAGCAAAAGAATGATGGATTTAACCCAGATCCTTGTGACTGGGGGTGAATGTTTGCATTGTCCAGCATTCCGTCCATCAATTGTTTCTTTTGCATTTGTTGCCCTAAGTGGGAAGGGTATGCCCAGACGTGGGTCCCGTGCTCACTACACCATTGGATTCAAGCTAACTTGGCTGAAGAAGGGTGATGCCCTGAAACCGGTCCTAGGATGCTTGTTTCCGGTCCAGGGAGGACCTGGCTTGGCAGTTCGGGCTGGACTGTTCCCACAAGGAACAGGGTCAAGACTGATTTGCATATGGCTGGGTCCAAACTGGGGTGGTGTGGTGAGCAAAAGAATGATGGATTTAACCCAGATCCTTGTGACTGGGGGTGAATGTTTGCATTGTCCAGCATTCCGTCCATCAATTGTTTCTTTTGCATTTGTCGCCCTAAGTGGGAAGGGTATGCCCAGACGTGGGTCCCGTGCTCACTACACCACTGGATTCAAGCTAGCCTGGCTGAAGAAGGGTGATGCCCTGAAACCGGTCCTAGGATGCTTGTTTCCGGTCCAGGGAGGACCTGGCTTGGCAGTTCGGGCTGGACTGTTCCCACAAGGAACAGGGTCAAGACTGATTTGCATATGGCTGGGTCCAAACTGGGGTGGTGTGGTGAGCAAAAGAATGATGGATTTAACCCAGATCCTTGTGACTGGGGGTGAATGTTTGCATTGTCCAGCATTCCGTCCATCAATTGTTTCTTTTGCATTTGTCGCCCTAAGTGGGAAGGGTATGCCCAGACGTGGGTCCCGTGCTCACTACACCACTGGATTCAAGCTAGCCTGGCTGAAGAAGGGTGATGCCCTGAAACCGGTCCTAGGATGCTTGTTTCCGGTCCAGGGAGGACCTGGCTTGGCAGTTCGGGCTGGACTGTTCCCACAAGGAACAGGGTCAAGACTGATTTGCATATGGCTGGGTCCAAACTGGGGTGGTGTGGTGAGCAAAAGAATGATGGATTTAACCCAGATCCTTGTGACTGGGGGTGAATGTTTGCATTGTCCAGCATTCCGTCCATCAATTGTTTCTTTTGCATTTGTCGCCCTAAGTGGGAAGGGTATGCCCAGACGTGGGTCCCGTGCTCACTACACCACTGGATTCAAGCTAGCCTGGCTGAAGAAGGGTGATGCCCTGAAACCGGTCCTAGGATGCTTGTTTCCGGTCCAGGGAGGACCTGGCTTGGCAGTTCGGGCTGGACTGTTCCCACAAGGGACAGGGTCAAGACTGATTTGCATATGGCTGGGTCCAAACTGGGGTGGTGTGGTGAGCAAAAGAATGATGGATTTAACCCAGATCCTTGTGACTGGGGGTGAATGTTTGCATTGTCCAGCATTCCGTCCATCAATTGTTTCTTTTGCATTTGTCGCCCTAAGTGGGAAGGGTATGCCCAGACGTGGGCCCCGTGCTCGCTACACCACTGGATTCAAGCTAGCCTGGCTGAAGAAGGGTGATGCCCTGAAACCGGTCCTAGGATGCTTGTTTCCGGTCCAGGGAGGACCTGGCTTGGCAGTTCGGGCTGGACTGTTCCCACAAGGAACAGGGTCAAGACTGATTTGCATATGGCTGGGTCCAAACTGGGGTGGTGTGGTGAGCAAAAGAATGATGGATTTAACCCAGATCCTTGTGACTGGGGGTGAATGTTTGCATTGTCCAGCATTCCGTCCATCAATTGTTTCTTTTGCATTTGTCGCCCTAAGTGGGAAGGGTATGCCCAGACGTGGGTCCCGTGCTCACTACACCACTGGATTCAAGCTAGCCTGGCTGAAGAAGGGTGATGCCCTGAAACCGGTCCTAGGATGCTTGTTTCCGGTCCAGGGAGGACCTGGCTTGGCAGTTCGGGCTGGACTGTTCCCACAAGGAACTGGGTCAAGACTGATTTGCATATGGCTGGGTCCAAACTGGGGTGGTGTGGTGAGCAAAAGAATGATGGATTTAACCCAGATCCTTGTGACTGGGGGTGAATGTTTGCATTGTCCAGCATTCCGTCCATCAATTGTTTCTTTTGCATTTGTCGCCCTAAGTGGGAAGGGTATGCCCAGACGTGGGTCCCATGCTCACTACACCACTGGATTCAAGCTAGCCTGGCTGAAGAAGGGTGATGCCCTGAAACCGGTCCTAGGATGCTTGATTCCGGTCCAGGGAGGACCTGGCTTGGCAGTTCGGGCTGGACTGTTCCCACAAGGAACAGGGTCAAGACTGATTTGCATATGGCTGGGTCCAAACTGGGGTGGTGTGGTGAGCAAAAGAATGATGGATTTAACCCAGATCCTTGTGACTGGGGGTGAATGTTTGCATTGTCCAGCATTCCGTCCATCAATTGTTTCTTTTGCATTTGTCGCCCTAAGTGGGAAGGGTATGCCCAGACGTGGGTCCCGTGCTCACTACACCACTGGATTCAAGCTAGCCTGGCTGAAGAAGGGTGATGCCCTGAAACCGGTCCTAGGATGCTTGTTTCCGGTCCAGGGAGGACCTGGCTTGGCAGTTCGGGCTGGACTGTTCCCACAAGGAACAGGGTCAAGACTGATTTGCATATGGCTGGGTCCAAACTGGGGTGGTGTGGTGAGCAAAAGAATGATGGATTTAACCCAGATCCTTGTGACTGGGGGTGAATGTTTGCATTGTCCAGCATTCCGTCCATCAATTGTTTCTTTTGCATCTGAGCTTTGCAGCATGTGTGTTGTAATTCTCAGTTGTCGAGCAATTACGACGGAGTCGCAAAAACTGTCCATATGGTAAATTATCCCGCAATGACCACCTAGTGTGCCACCCTGCCACCAGCAAGAGGGCACACACCGCATGCGATGTGTCACCTCTGTCTTGCACGCAAATCCACATTTGCTTTTTGCGACCGAGAAATCAACGTATTGAGTGAGTCAAAGCGTTTCTATTTTACACCTCGTAAACTTCGGAGCGGGCGCCTCTCGGGCCTCGGAGACTGGGTCACACCCTCTCGCATGGAGGATGTCTTCGTGAAGTAACCTCAATGCACGGTTCATTTTAGAGGTGTTTCGACGAATATTCCTTCGTATATCCTAACGTTTCCTGATTCTCTGTGTCGATCGTTTTGATTGTTAAAATAAAAACGTTTGCAAGATGTGCGTCTCATTTGCATTATTTATTTTCAGACGTAATTGTTTCCATAATCGGGTAAAACAATCCAAGGTTGTTTCTATACAGTTTTAACAGCACCAACCTTGTGGGATATCCCACCAGAAAGTGGCCTCTAACATGGGCGTCGATTCACCAAAATGTCAGGGGTAGCGGAAGTGACATCACATGTTTTGAAACCAGTGACATCACAGGAAGTGATGTCATATGACTTTTGACAAGGTGTCACCCTCCCCTCAGCTATTTGTGATTTGTCTAACTTTTCTATTAGCGGTTCGGTCTTTCTCAGCTGTTGTTGACTCTTGTTCACCCCTTCTATCTATCTTAACTGTCTTTCTCTCTGATCTCCTTATAATACGTGTTTTCCCCTCTCTCACTAATCTCCTTTCTCACCGGTTCTGTCTCTTTTTCCACTCTATTTCACCTTTCTCCCTCCTCTCCTACTCCCTTATCTGTTCTTTTTCACTTGTCTATGTCGCAATATTATTGCTGTCTTTCATCTCTCTTTCTCTCTCAAGCATCCATCCTCCTGTGTTTCTCTGGATCTCTCACCCATCTCTCTGTAGTGTCTTCTTCCTTTCGTTATTTTACCCTTATTTCGCCTCAAAGCCTTTTACCTTTACCTCCTCTCTCTTTCCTTCGCTCCCCTGCATTTGTTTCTTACTCTCTCCACAAGCTCAGGAGCAGCGTGATGTACGTAGATGATCCACACCACTTGGAACAATACATTATTTTCCAAGTTAGCTACTGTCCTTTGTGGTCAGGGGGTCGCAGTGACAGTGCTAGGGGTCGCAGGAGGCAAGCCAAGGGTTGCAGCTGCGACCCCTAATAACTTCCATGGCCTCTAACCACCAGTTAGAATACTCTATTAACCCTTAATACATCTAAGTTAATATAATGTGTGGATGTCAGTTTAGACCTTATATGGAGGTAACATTACACAGTAAAAACACAGCTATTTATGCAGTTATACGTAATCAGACGCCCCACATAACTACCCACCCTTTAATGTCTGCTAGTCCATGATGCATGTGATCAGTTTGTTTTTGACCAGTCCCTTAGCTGTTTGATATGGATGTTGACACATATGCAATCCCCAAACTGGAAGCATGGGAAGGGGAAGGACACTGTGAGAAAGGGGAGGGTCTGCACTTTCTGACCATGGTTCTTGTCTTTAACGTTGCTCTAAGCCAAGTTATTGCCTCATATGCAGTCTCAGGGGACCCTGGTGCCCTTACAACTTTTACTAGTCTTGTCGTGATTCATAAGCCAATCGGGACAAGGACATCCTTTGAGAGACTCCCTGCACTAAGATATCCTTCCTCCATCTTTACCGGCCCTGGGTAGGGAGGTAGGTTCTGGCCAAAACTCTATAGCTCTGCCCTCACATGGCAGAATTTGATGCATCTGTGCTTTGGCAACCAAGTGATCACATGAGCTGCTGATGTCATCGGTCAAACCCACCTTTGCGGTACTAATTCTTTTGGGTACTTTGGGAAGTGTCAGGGATGGTTGGCATGCTCATCTTATGGCCTGTTTACGATGAGGACCCGATGGGATTTGCCACCTGAATCAATCTCGTTTGTTTCACTCATACGATGGTCCTTCCATTTAGTCTATGGCTGCCGGTGCCGCAGGCCCTTTCGCTGGTTGTGCTTGAAACCTGTTCGAGCTTTACTTTTCCCCTCTGTTGTAGGTGCAAAGACACAGCCATCTCTGACCAGAATAAACTGCAGCTATACCTATAGTTACACTCAGTATTACATCAAATGGAGGAAAATATTCTGCAGGAGCAGAGGGATGGAAGAGAGATGGTCCAGCGTGGAGGAGCGGGATGAAGGTGGGGAACAGAGCCAGCAGCAGAGAGCAGAAAAGGTGAACACATGAGGGTTAAGGTGAAAGTTGACTACTTGGAGGAGAAAGAAGAAACATCCATAGTGAAGGTGCAGTGGTGCACTCCTGTCTCTTCTAGTTCATCCACCATATACTCTATTGGATGATTTCACATGTCCTAATTTTGATTAATTTGTGTTTTGAACACAAATAACACAGACATGCAGCCTCCAGTTGCCAGTTTGGAAGTTATTTTCATGCACATTTTCCATAAATTATTTAAATAAAAAAAACAACTGATATGCTTACATTATTACTTTGTCGATATGATGCTTTTAGGTTGAGCATGGCTGACAGCGGTGAGGACCCCCCTTTTAAAGGGACGGCCCAACCAACCCGTTCCCCGCATGTAAAGAACCTCCATAGCCAAGAACCCTTATGTCAAATATGATAACCTGTCTTTAGGATCCGCTTCTGAAGTTGGCTGCCCTAACATTAAAGTCCCATCCAGGGCGGCGCGTCTTGTTCACATGATGGCCTTAGGTTTGTGTGTCTTCAGCCGATACAGGTATAACATGACTAACACTACTAAAATTCAGGCTCTCTAGGGACCTCTAGTAACGACGTGGTAGTGCAACATAGTGCACCCAGCGCTGTATATTCCTATCCAGGAACCTCTAGTAACTACCTGTGGTAGTGCACCATAGCTCACCCTGCGTTGACACTGGCTGATAATGTGCTGCATGGCTATACACTTATAAGGTCCCAAAGGCGAGACCTATTGGCTATGCCAATGCTTGTTTCACTGTGCCTCCTATGTTTTTGCTATGTTTTTGCTGGTCTAGATGCTTTGGGCACTTTGCCATTGCTGTTCAGTGCCAAAGTGCAAGTGCTCCCTATTGTAAACTGTTGTAATGGATTAGTGACTCCATGATTGGCTTATTTGATTTACTTGTCAGACCCTAGTACAGTGCACCATGAGTGCCCAGGGCCTGTAAATCAAATGCTGCTGGTGGGCTTGCAGCACTGATTGTGCCACCCACAGAAGCAGCTTGTAAAATATGGCTCAGGCCTGCCATTGCAGAGCCTGTGTGCAGTCTGGGACTGCCATGTTGACTAGGCAAGTGCACCCACTTGCCAGTCCCTAAACCTTCCCATTTCAGCATGTTAGTCACCTCTAAGGTAGGCCCAAGGTAACCCTATGGGCAGGGTGCATTGTATGTGAAAGGTAGGACATGCCCTGATGTGTGTGGCATGTCCTGATAGTGAATTACAGCCAATTTTGTTTTTCACTATTGCAAGGCTATCTGTTCCCATAGGCCAGAATGGGGAGTTAGTTTATAACATCTTATAAACATAGCTGACCCTAGGAACAAGATTGAAATTAAAGTTTAGTATGCCTGAACTCAGAATGTTAAAATACATCTTTTAGTGTGGGTGATTTTTACATTCTGTGTTTGAAAATACCACTTTTAGAAAGTAGGTATTTTCTTGCCTAACCATCCAGTATGCCTCTGCTAGGTTTGTGTATTCCATGTCTGGTTTGTGAGTGACAGGGCGCTGGAGAGGGCTTTGGCTCCAGCAGTCTGATGAGTCAGGGCTGGGGTGAATAGGACCTGGGTTGAATAGAGAGTAGGGAAGGAGATTTCCTTTCACTTGCCTGAGCCTACATAGAATAGAGAGTAGGGGGAGGAGATTTCTTTTCAGCTACCTGGGCCAGGTCTGCTTTCAACAATGCTGTCTCCACCTCCTGCCAGGAAGCTGCACCAGGGAGGACAGAACTGGTTTGGGCTGGGTACAGACACTCTCTGCCTTCAGAGAACAAAGAAATTGTGTGTATAAAAAGAGGGGCCCAGACCCCAGAACTTTAGATCACTTCTGGGAATCAAGACAAACCTTTGCCAAGCAGAGAAACCAAGGAAGCTGAAGGAGGAGACTGCCCCTGTGCTGGTGACTGTTTGGGGTTGGCCTGCAGTGGTTACTTATTGTCAAGGAAAGGAGAAGAGGAACTTTGTGTGTACATTATCATCTTGAGGAAGATCTCCAAGGGCTTGAAGCTGAGCTTGCCTCCTGTTCTGAAGTCTCAGGGACACAAAGACTTCACCACCAGCTCCCCTGAATTTCCTTGCTGGGAATTCTACCTGCAGAGAGGTGCCTGCTGCTGTTTTTGGGGACCTCTAGAGACTGCGTGTCGCTGGGAGCTGGAAGCGTGACGCAACGAGGAAGAAGCGTGTCGCCGCCGCAGCTGTTGCCGTCGCATCACCGGAGAAGCGTGCCGCCGCCGCAGCTGTTTGTAGACGCATCGCCGAAGAAGCGTGTCGCATCGCCGGAGAAGCGTGTCGCCACCACAGAGGTTGCCGTCGCATCACTGGAGAAGCGTGTCGCAGGGCCTGTCGCGGCTCAAGAATCCACCAATTTTGACGCACGGCAGTCGGGCATGCACGCATCGTATCCAAGTTGTCGCATTGCATCAAAGATGCCATTTTGTCGCATCGCACCGGATTGTCGCATCGAGGCGCCATCTTGTTGCATCGTAACCGGAACGCAGTAAGAAACCGACGCATCACCTCCTCTCCAGTAAGGAACTGACGCATCACCTCCCCTGCGCTGCAGTAAGGAACCGACGCATCACCTCCCCCGAAGCAAGGAACCGACGCATCACCTTCCCTGCGACCCTTTTGTTTGTATTGCACTACGCATCTAAGGTACTTTGAGAGTAAAGTGTCGCATTTACCATATACATTGAACTAAGCTATTTCTACCATTTGAAAGTCATATTTTTGAGTACTGTATTGTGGATTTTTGTCGTTTGGTCTTGTGTTAAATCTAGATAAAGATGACTTATTTTTCTAAACTGGTGTGGTATCCATCTGTAGTGTTTTCACTGTATTACTGTATGTGTTCACAAATGCTTTACACACTGCCTCTGAGATAAGCCTGCCTGCTCATGCCAAGCTACCAAGGGGGTGAGCAGGGGTTATCTTAGGAGTGTAGCCTCCTTACCCTGACTAGAAGCAAGGACCCCTACTTGGTCAAAGGTACCTACCTCTGCCAACTAGAGACCCCTATTTCTAACATTGCTCGTCAGCGGTGAGGATTTGGACTTGCATTTGTGACTCATATACAGTGATTGGTGTACACTACTTGTGAGTGCACACCATAACGCGACCACATACATTTTGGTAGAATTTGTTTTCCTTGGGACTTCTATTTTTGCTAAGAACTGCCAATCCTTGTTACCATGAGCAAAGCGGCATCCAACACATCTATGGATCTACAATTTGAAGAAGAGAGCCACAGCTTAAAACCCTCTGTAAAAGATTTAAAATCTCTGTAAAAGGCATCACCAAAAAGGAAGAGTTCCAAATGGCACTGAGGGCCTGGTTGGAAGCTAGAAATACTCCTGAGCATCCTGAAGAGCCTAGGGAGGAGGCAGAGAATACAGATGGGCAGCTAGATGGGCCATTGGGCCTGACCGGGGAGAAAGCTCCTTCCAGGGCAGGCAGCAGTGTTTCTTCAAAGGGCCTGTCCCCAGGAGAGCTGGAGGACAGGGAAAGGGATAGAATGCATAAGATGGAGCTAGCCAAGCTCAAACTGGGTGGACAGATGGAATTAGAAAGCAAAAAGTTAGCTTTGGAAGAAAAGAGAATGCATTTAGAGCATGAGAGAATGTTGAGGGAATTGGAGCTGAAAGCCAAGAGCTTAGAAATTACTCCCTCTGGTGGCAGCACACCATCCGTGCCTGTAGAAGCAAGAGTATTCATCCCCAAAGATGTAATTAAGGAGTTCCACAAGCATGAAGATATTGGCCAATGGTTTAAGGCCTATGAAGTAGCCATGTTCTCCCACCGGGTCCCTGAGAAGGATTGGGGAGCGGGGTTGTGGGGGCGGTTTCTCAGTGATGGGCGGGACACCTTGTTAGACTTGCCCTCTGAGGACCAGAATTCCTATGTCCACATGAAGGAAACCTTAATGACCAGGTATGTCAAGTACTTGGGTGGAATATGTGTCTTTTTTTTTGCAGAACATTGGATGGTTGGGTGAAGGGTAGCAAAGTAAATGATTTTGAGGCGCTCTATTATTTGATTGCATGGGAGCACTTGTCCAGTAATTGTTTTCCAGAGCTACGCCAGCACCTGATTGATAGTAAGCTGACTGACCCTAGGAAGCTTGCTGAGGAGGCAGATTGCTGGGTTAGTACCTGGGTCCACAAGGGTCATGTGGGAGACTTTGCCAAAGGTGGGCAGGGTCCCCAGCAGAAGAGTGGGGGTGATAAGGGTAAACAGAGGGAGTTCCAGAAAGGGCCCCAAAGTAATCCCCAAGGGAACCAAGGGAAGGGTTCCCAGCCTCCCCTGAGAAGAAGCCAGGGGCCCTGACAGATAAACCTGTTCAGAAGGGGCCCAGGAAATGTTATACTTGTGGTCAGGTGGGCCACTGCTTCTGGGATCCTAAGTGTCCCATGAAAGCGAATGCAGCACCCACTGGTGCACCGCCCCGGCAGATGGCTAGTGTAGCCCTGGGGGAGGAGTTGGGTGCCCAAGGTGGGTGGGGTCCCGCAGAGATGTCCCTAGTCTCTTTAGGAGACAGTGAGATGGTCCCTAGGACCCAGCTGCCTGATAACACTAAGAAATACAGGCAGTGGCTGACCATCAATGGCCATAGGGTGGAATCTCTGAGAGACACCGGAGCCAGTGTGACAGCTGTCAGTTGTTGGCTGGTGTCTGAAGAGCAGGTGATCCCCCATGCATTTTACCCTGTAGTTGCCGCTGACAACTCAGAGGGCCACTGCAAGGTGGCCCAGGTTCCCTTTGAGTGGGGGGGGGGGTCTCAGGTACCTATCAAGTAGCTGTGAGGCCAGCCATGCCTGTTGACTGTCTGCTAGGCAATGATTTGGACAGCTCCCCTTGGGCTAAGGTGGAGCGAAGATCTCATTTGGAGATGTTGGGTCTGCCTGAGTGGGCGTGTGTGACCACTCGGTCCATGGCAGCCAGTAAGGGTATTCAAGAGGACCTGGAGCCTGAAAGAGTGGCCCAGGTACCTCCCTTAAAGAGAAGAGGCAGGGGGCACGGGAAACCGGCCCCAGAGTTCCCACGGTCCAGGAGGAGGCAGACCTTGAGGGGGATGCCCTGGAACCTACAGGGGAGCAAGTAGCTGAACTGGGGGACCTGCCGGAGCTGACCCATTGGCAGCAGGAAGGAGAACCCTCCAGGGAAGAGTTCTGCGAGGAGCAGAAGAAGTGCCCTTCTTTTGTGGGTTTGCGGCAGCAGGTGATCAGTCTGGATCACATTAGATCTACTGGGAGAATGGTCTCCTGTATAGCGAGCCTAAGGTTGCTGAGCCTGGGTCAGCCCGTGTGCTGGTGGTACCCCAGCGCTTCAGAGCCTTCCTACTGGGTCTGGCTCATGATGTGCCTTTAGCAGGACATTTGGGGCAAGACAAGACCTTTGAAAGGCTTGTCACCCACTTTTATTGGCCCAAAATGCGGAAGAGTTCAGATACTCATTGCAGGACCTGTCAGACTTGCCAGGCAAGTGGTAAGAGTGGGAGGAAGCACAAGGCTCCTCTCCAACCGTTCCTTCTGGTCAGCACCCCCTTTGAAAGGGTGGGCATTGACATTGTGGGGCCTCTGGATCCCAAGACAGCCATGGGCAACAGGTTCATCCTGGTCTTGGTGGACCATGCCACCCGGTACCCGGAAGCCATCCTTCTCCGGACTGTGACGGCCCCCGTGGTGGGAGGTGCATTGATGGGGATTTTCTCCCGTGTGGGGTTCCCAAGAGAGGTGGTGTCAGACCGTGGTACCAACTTCATATCTAAGTATATGAAGTCCCTGTGGCAGGAGTGTGGTGTAACCTACAAGTTCACCACTCCTTACCACCCCCAAGGTAATGGGCTGGTTGAGAGATTCAAACGGTCCCTAAAGGGCATGATTATGGGTCTTGAGGAACCTATGAGGCGTAAGTGGGACGTCCTCTTGCCATGCCTTCTGTTTGCTTACAAAGAGGTGCCCCAGAAGTCCTTAGGGTTCAGTCCCTTTGAACTGCTGTATGGTCACCCTGTAAGAGGACCTCTGAGTTTGGTAAAGGAAGGCTGGGAGAAAGCTCCCAGTAAACCTCCCCAGGATGTATATAGCTACATGCTGGCCTTCAGAAACCAAACTAGGCGTATCAGACAACTCGCTCAGGTGAATTTGGAAGCCAGCCAGGAGGAGATGAAACGATGGTTTGATCAGAATGCCACTCTGATCGAGTTTCAGCCTGCACAGAAAGTGTGGGTCATGGCCCCCGTGGAGCCTTGTGCGCTCCAGGATAAGTGGACCGGACCATTTGAGGTGGTGGAGTGCAAGAGTAATGTCACCTACTTGGTGGACTTGTGGTCTCCTAGGAACCCTTTGCGGGTCCTGCATGTAAACCGCCTGAAGCCCCACTTGGAGAGGTCCGAAGTGTGCATGCTCCTAGCGACAGATGATGGAATGGAGGAGGAGACTGAGCCTCTTCCTGACCTCCTGTCTGCAACAGAGCAAGATGGGTCAGTTGACGGTGTGAACCTCTCTTCCGCCCTGACCCCTGAGCAGCAAGATGACTGTCGCCAACTGTTGGGACAGTTTCCTGATCTGTTCTCCCTGACTCCCAGTGTCACTGAGTGGTGCGTCTATGATGTGGACACTGGGGACAGTCCTCCTGTAAAACACAAAACTTACAGAGTGACTGACAGGGTGAGAGCTTGCATCAAGGAGGAGGTCTCCAAGATGATTGCGTTAGGGGTGTTTGAGTCCTCTGACAGCCCTTGGGCCAGCCCAGTGGTCTTGGTCCCAAAGGCTGCCGCGCCTGGTGCCACACCCGAACTCCGGTTCTGTGTGGACTACCGAGGACTCAATTCAGTCACCAGGACTGACGCGCACCCCATCCCCAGAGCTGATGAGCTCATTGATCGGTTAAGGGCTGCCCGGTATCTCAGTACGTTTGACTTAACGTCTGGGTACTGGCAGATCGCCTTAACTGATGGGGCAAAAGAGAGGTCCGCATTCTCCACACCAGATGGGCACTACCAATTCCGGGTTATGCCCTTTGGGATGAAGAATGCCCCTGCCACCTTTCAGAGGTTGGTCAACTAGGTGTTGGCTGGACTGGAAGATTTCAGTGCTGCCTACCTGGATGACATCGCAGTGTTCAGCGCCAGTTGGGAAGAACATCTGCGCCACCTCTGGGAAGTGTTGATGGCGCTGCGGAGGGCAGGCCTCATGATCAAGGTGAGTAAGTGCCAGATCGGGCACGGTTCCGTGGTGTACTTGGGACACCAGGTTGGGAGCGGCCAGGTGGCGCCCCTACAGCCCAAAATTGAAATCATCCTGGCTTGGGAACCCCCCAAAACCCAGACAGAGGTGAGAGCCTTTTTAGGACTCACAGGGTACTACAGGAGGTTTGTCAAGGGGTATGGCAGCATTGTTGCCCCCTTGACAGAGCTGACTACCAGGAAGCAGCCCAAGAAAGTGAACTGGACTGACACCTGTCAAAAAGCTTTTGATGCCCTGAAGACTGCCATGTGCACGGCGCCAGTGCTTCAGGCGCCCAACTTCTCAAAGGAATTCATTGTGCAGACAGACGCTTCAGAGCATGGTGAGGGGGCTGTACTTTCACAGATGAATGAGGAGGGCCTAGACCAACCTGTAGCCTTCATTAGTAGGAGGTTACTTCCACTGGAACAGAGGTGGAGTGCAATTGAGCGTGAGGCATTTGCTGTGGTCTGGGCACTGAAGAAGTTGAGACCATACTTGTTTGGGACTCACTTCCGGGTTCAGACAGACCACAGGCCCCTCAGATGGTTGATGCAGATGAGGGGTGAGAATCCGAAGCTGTTGAGGTGGTCCATTTCCCTACAGGGGATGGACTTCATGGTGGAACACCGCCCTGGTACAGAACACGCCAATGCTGATGGTCTGTCCATATTTTTCCGCCTTAGTGAAGAGAATTCCCAAGAGGATGGGTAGTTCTCCCCACATTTCAGCTGGAGGAGACACGTGTTAGACCTGGCACCATTGGCGTGGGTATCCCTTCCATTTTTTCACTGTGCCTCCTATGTTTTTGCTATGTTTTTGCTGGTCTAGATGCTTTGGGCACTTTGCCACTGCTGTTCAGTGCCAAAGTGCAAGTGCTCCCTATTGTAAACTGTTGTAATGGATTAGTTACTCCATGATTGGCTTATTTGATTTACTTGTCAGACCCTAGTACAGTGCACCATGAGTGCCCAGGGCATGTAAATCAAATGCTGCTGGTGGGCTTGCAGCACTGATTGTGCCACCCACAGAAGCAGCTTGTAAAATATGGCTCAGGCCTGCCATTGCAGAGCCTGTGTGCAGTCTGGGACTGCCATGTTGGGCAAGTGCACCCACTCCCTAAACCTTCCCTTTTCTGCATGTTAGTCACCCTAAGGTAGGCCCAAGGTACCCCTATGGGCAGGGTGCATTGTATGTGAAAGGTAGGACATGCCCTGATGTGTGTGGCATGTCCTGATAGTGAATTACAGCCAATTTTGTTTTTCACTATTGCAAGGCTATCTGTTCCCATAGGCCAGAATGGGGAGTTAGTTTATAACATCTTATAAACATAACTGACCCTAGGAACAAGATAGAAAAATAAAGTTTAGTATGCCTGAACTCAGAATGTTAAAATACATCTTTTAGTGTGGGTGATTTTTACATTCTGTGTTTGAAAATACCACTTTTAGAAAGTAGGTATTTTCTTGCCTAACCATCCAGTATGCCTCTGCTAGGTTTGTGTATTCCATGTCTGGTTTGTGAGTGACAGGGGGTTGGAGAGGGCTTTGGCTCCAGCAGTCTGATGAGTCAGGGCTGGGCTGAATAGGACCTGGGTTGAATAGAGAGTAGGGGGAGGAGATTTCCTTTCACTTGCCTGAGCCTACATAGAATAGAGAGTAGGGGGAGGAGATTTCTTTTCAGCTACCTGGGACAGGTCTGCTTTCAACAATGCTGTCTCCACCGCCTGCCAGGAAGCTGCACCAGGGAGGACAGAACTGGTTTGGGCTGGGTACAGACACTCTCTGCCTTCAGAGAACAAAGAAATTGTGTGTATAAAAAGAGGGGCCCAGACCCCAGAACTTTAGATCACTTCTGTGAATCAAGACAAACATTTGCCAAGCAGAGACACCAAGGAAGCTGAAGGAGGAGACTGCCCCTATGCTGGTGACTGTTTGGGGTTGGCCTGCAGTGGTTACTTATTGCCAAGGAAAGGAGAATAGGAACTTTGTGTGTACTTTATCATCTTGAGGAAGATCTCCAAGGGCTTGAAGCTGAGCTTGCCTCCTGTTCTGAAGTCTCAGGACACAAAGACTTCACAACCAGCTCCCCTGAATTTCCTTGCTGGGAATTCTACCTGCAGAGAGGTGCCTGCTGCTGTTTTTGGGGACCTCTAGAGACTGCGTGTCGCTGGGAGCTGGAAGCGCGACGCAACGAGAAAGAAGTGTGTCACTGCCACAGCTGTTGCCGTCGCATCGCCGAAGAAGCGTGCCGCATCGCCGGAGAAGCGTGTCGCCACCACAGAGGTTGCCGTCGCATCACCGGAGAAGCGTGTCACGGGCCTGTCGCGGCTCACGAATCCACCGATTATGCCGCACGGCCGTCGGGTGTGCACGCATCGTATCCAAGTTGTCGCATCGCATCAAAGACGCCATTTTGTCACATTGCACCGGATCGTCACATCGCATCGAGGCGCCATCTTGTCGCATCGTAACCGGAACGCAGTAAGAAACCGACGCATCACCTCCTCTCCGGTAAGGAACTGATGCATCACCTCCCCTGCGCTGCAGTAAGGAACCGACGCATCACCTACCCCGAAGCAAGGAACCGACGCATCACATTCCCTGGGACCCTTTTGTTTGTATTGCGTTACGCATCTAAGGTACTTTGAGAGTAAAGTGTCGCATTTACCATCTACATTGAACTAAGCTATTTCTACCATTTGAAAGTCATATTTTTGAGTACTGTATTGTGGATTTTTGTCGTTTGGTCTTGTGTTAAATCTAGATAAAGATTACTTATTTTTCTAAACTGGTGTGGTGTCCATCTGTAGTGTTTTCACTGTATTACTGTATGTGTTCACAAATGCTTTACACACTGCCTCTGAGATAAGCCTGCCTGCTCGTGCCAAGCTACCAAGGGGGTGAGCAGGGGTTATTTTAGGAGTGTAGCCCCCTTACCCTGACTAGAAGCAAGGGCCCCTACTTGGTCAAAGGTACCTACCTCTGCCAACTGGAGACCCCCATTTCTAACAGTGGCACATTAAAAAGCGTAACTTACCAGTCTCCACTACACCAGGGATTCATGTCAAGCCTTCAGGAGGTAGGATCTGCAAGATCTTTTCCTCCCATGGAAAAAGATGTAAAGCGGGGTTGGGAGAACTACCACCTGTCCTCTGGCCCTCCAGGTGACTCTTGGAGGCAAGGGAACGCACTCTGCCTTGCCTGTTGTTCCACCTCTTCATGATGTCCTCTGTCAACTATTCTGGAACACATTTGCCTTTTCTGTGCTATGGGTGTATTATGTACTTGGGCTACAAACAATTGTGTCTCTACTCTAATATTTTCATCTACAATGACTGACGATTTTCTCTCAGTAAAACGTGTCTTTCTCCTCCCTGCCATTATTAACTAATTAACTTAAAGAAATTCATAAAACCACAAGATAATTCATCAGCAAAAAACAAATTGAAACGGAAACAGAGAGAGCAAAAAAGAATAACCTGACTTCATTGACAATTCTCTCAGGGACAATGTGGTACTGCAGTGGAATGGCAAAGGATCATGGCCTGAAATCGAGTGTTTTATAGGATGTTAGGCAGGTGAAAACAATTATCCAAAAACATCAGATGTGTGATGCTGGCAACCATCCAATAGCCACAGGAATGGTAGATTGTTAAACATGACCCGAGATGGAATCCCTCTGTCAGGAATCCCCCTGTCAGGAATCCCCCTGTCAGGAATCCCCCATTAGGACAACACTAGCACAACTGTGAAATCTAATGGGCAAGGCGCAATGCAGCCACTCTGACGGCGACAGAGTAGTCTTCCCCAGCAGAGAGGTACGTCGGATCGGCAGCAGTGAGTCACGTACGTGACTGAATACACTCTGTCGACATGGATGGAGAATCATCCAGCACACATCTAAATACAGTGGACGGGATTTCATCGGCTTGACAGAGTACTTGTTAATTCTGCAATGGAGGGACAATAGGAGTATCGCCAAGATCTAAATCTAGGCCTCAGTCTCTACATCAAGGTTTGACCCCTGTAATACATTCCTGATTTACATACTCAGGCATAGTGTCCTTTCTTGCCACATTTGAAACATGACCCACCTACCGCACGACATCTCTTACTGTTACTTAAATGAGTCTTGCTCCCGCAATGAAAACAAACTTGTTCACCTTTTCCTCAAGCAAACTTTTCATGATCACTGAAACTCTATGTGACCCTTTGATAAGATGTTCTTTCTCTTGTAGTTTCTCAGATTGGCGTGGTTTCTCAGATTATTTTAATAATAGCTTCACTTCACGCATGCTAGCATTTACATTCATCTCTTTGACACAATATTCAAAATGTTCGACACTTCTAGCTATTGTAAGTGTTTTTTCTAAATCTGGGGCCTCAATAGATAACAATTTTTCTTGGATTTTCCTAGTGTTAGTTTTTTCAATAACTGATTGCATATAATTTCATCTTTATATTCCTGGTAATTACACGTTGCTGCAAGTGTTTGCAATGCTGCCACAAAGTCGTCAGTTGCTTCACTAGGAAGATGTAATAGTTGTAAGAACTTGTGTTGTTCTAAAACTGTGGGGCCTATTAGCAATAACCGGCGATAATTATCGCTAAGCGCAGTTAGCGCTTGGATAATTATCGCCGGCTATCGCAGGTTTCTATCGCGGAGATAGCGTGCTATCAGCAACGCTTATCTTCTAAGCGATAGAAAACCTGGAGAACAGTGTGAATATCGCTGGAAAACAAGCGATATTCACACTGTGACCAGTGTTAGCTTGGCGATAGGGCGAGGGGGATTTAGCCACGTAATCCACCTCCCATTGGATTACATGGCTAAGTCAGGTTTAGACCAGGCGTTAACAAACCAGCGCTAAACGTGTTTAGCGCTGGTTCGTTAATCACCTCCCCTGCCTCGCTAATAGGCGATAGCGAGCTTAGCGACTGTTTCCAGTCGCTTTTAGGTTGGGAACGCCTACTTTGCATGCCATTAGCGATAAATATCGCTGGCATGCAAAGCAGCACCCAACCCGGTCGCTATCGCCTAGAAGCTGTCGCTAACAGCAGTTAGCGACAGCTTGCTAATAGGGCGTTAGAATTATCACCGCTTTAGCGGGAAAAAGTCCCGCTAAAGCGGCGATAGAGCCCTTGATAATATGCCCCTGTGTTCTTCCTAGGGTTACATTTCTTGTCTCTAGTTTTCATTAAAAAAAGGTGCTCATTTAGAACTTCATTAGCACCCCCTCACCAAACCCAGTATCTGTATCTGAATTCACAACTTCTAAAGGAAGAGCTTTTAACACATTTCTGCCTTTAGGCCCAAGGTTATAGACCAATAAAGCCTTCTCTTTTTTTTAGGTGAAGGTGTCACATCAATGGATCCAAATATGCCTCGCACACCTCCCTCCATGCTCCCAACACAGGTGAGGGGTACTGGACACTGCTAAAAACAGTGGTGGTGCTGCAATTTAATCCATAGTTAAACCAATTTAGCGGCACAATTCAGAAAATAATGTGTGTGAGTTGCTGCCTATTATATTATATTGCAGGAATTATGGTGTGTCTAGTACCTTTAATGCAGGCATACATGTGGAATAGGAATAGGTGTGCCTGTCACCAGAACAATTTGTTGCTTTAGATGGCCGCCAATACAGTCTGTCCATATACCAAAATTGTCAACTTCAATTATGGATTCATTGTTTAATGATAGGTTTAAACTTGCACTGGCATATACCCAAATGCACACTGGCCAACCTAAAATGGATGCATAAAATTAAATTGAAAACAGGAAAATTCCGGATTAAATATGGACTCCGCTATCTAAATGCACACCAATCCAGGATGGCTGCATGAAATTCTTGCCAGTTAAGTAAATAGAAAGCGTTCCTTTAAGATGGCCACTGAGCGTGACATATGCCGCACTTGTATGTGATTGGCCTGAAATCACAAATATTTATGTTTATGATGCAATATGATTTGTGTTTTCCTAGCACTTTTTGCCTTAAGACTATATAAATCAATTTAGCATTATACATTTGTAACCATTTTTTCTGTTCTATAATTGTTTCTGTATTTTTTATTTGCTCCTCCAATTTGCATGAAAGAGCTCTTGCTAACATTGCCTGCTCCACAATCAGCTTGTGAGGGGGTAAACTCTGGTCAGGAGGAGCAAACAGGCTAATTATGATGTTTTGAGCAGCTTGGCATGGGGTCATCCATTGTGCTTCTGCCCTCTTATTTGGAACATGTGCTGGGAAGAGGTGCCTGAGAGTGGCTAACCATTTGTTTACAGAG
This sequence comes from Calotriton arnoldi, assembly GCA_963921515.1. Taxonomy (NCBI): domain Eukaryota; kingdom Metazoa; phylum Chordata; class Amphibia; order Caudata; family Salamandridae; genus Calotriton; species Calotriton arnoldi. The sequence goes on along the minus strand of CAWUFW010016950.1, from coordinate 217,205 downwards.
TGGCCTGGAAGGAGATAGTGCATCATAGCAGGTCCTTTCTTCAATGTATCTTTAGAATAAAGTTTGTCTTTAAAGATGACAATGAGAAGGAATATGAACACCCACCCCCAAAGTATCCTTGAACTACCAGAGGGGCTTACCCCATACTTTTTAATTCAGTTCTAGCTCCACCTTTAGTCAAGTTTCAGTAATCACTTTAACTATTTGCGATAGCAAGCTTTGGACTCCAAAAATCTTTGAAAGCCATTTTGGACCAATGGGATGTCTTGAAAGCTTTCACATTTTAACACATATTTATTTTCATCCAAGAGCAAAATCAGCACTTAAAACAAAATAGTGTAATCAGTTAGATTGGCTGACCATGCGGCCATTATGTGTCAACTGTAATTAGGTAGCTATGAAAATTGGATACATTCATATTCATGTGTGAATGAAATCTGTGCTTTGTCGTCCTGGAAACGCAGTACTGCTTCCAGAAGTGGCTTCACATTTCTCACAGTGACACAGTTTTGAGCATGCACTATGAGACGGTGTTGGGTTGCAGTTCAGTTTTTATCTAATATGTATGACAGTTTCCAGCTTGGAAGTTTATTTTCTCTGAACTAAAACATTTGGCACATGGATGCTTCAAACAATGTGCACGCCCTGCAAACCTTCAGTGCTGTACAGGAGGCCTGCTTGTTGGTGGCTCCCTTGGAAGCAAAGAGCTCTCCAACAGGCACATCTGGATATCATGCAAACGTTGTTGCTGAACAGGCAGATATTAAAATTACGCTGCTGTTTTTTGGGGAAGTCAGTGACAGTTTGCCTTGCTTGCTGCTGCCCCTGGTCGACCTTTTGTGACCCTTCGGTAACCCCTGACACTATCCTTTTCACCGCACTTCTCTTAGCATGAAGGCAATAGAAAGAAGAGAAAAAACAAGAGATCCAGGCTGTGTTTACTTCCTGTACTTTCCACTCCATTAGGTTTCCTTAGCCTCTGATCAGCAAACAGGAGATTATAGAGAGGCTGAGAGAGGGACAGGGGATTTACCTCTGTTGTCAATGGACTTAAGGAAAAGGGTAAATGATGGTACTTTTTAAATCAACAGGATCCGTTCTACTGTGTTATTCTATTACAGTGTAAATCTCAATGCCAGAAACTAGCAATGAAGATACCACAGTGTGTTGGATGGACGTAATGCAGACGTCAACGTAATGCAAATTGAAACACCGAATGTCACCTGAGTCCCTTATCTGGATTGAAGTAAGTAGGGAAGGTGGGGGGATATTCGTGACTGTCCCTAGCCGATGGGAGTCACGATCGAGAACCCGACGGGGTCCTGTCTCACCCTCTTTCTTTTAATTATTACCAGAGTGTCACAGACCGTTGGACCCCCTCCAGGGACTCATGGAGTCTTACTCCATTAATTTGTGAGTAAGTTTCAACTGTTATCCATGTCACCCATATACACGGCAGTCACAAAATGTATTATCGGTCTGCCACTTGAATATATAGCACGGTACCGCATAATTCCCAAACGGCACATTGAATACACGCGCCGACCCGTACCGCTGCACACGTCGGCTTTTACTTCGATACTCACACGGGCACAACGATCTGACAGAAATCAATCGATATCAGTGCCATACCTGAGATCAACTCACCTGTTATATGTGTGTCTTTTTTGTTTGTTTGTCCCTTTTACTTCCACAGGTACAAATTTAGAGGAAACCATCCTCTTACAACCACCGCACCTTAGCGCGTGCGTCACATAGGAACGTACAGACTGCTGTAAATCCCTATATCACCTTGCACACATAGGTCCTGATGAAAGCCAGAATTAACACAAGGCCTGGCTGAAACTAGTTGACCACACTGGATGTGGGAGTCATTAATTACCTCCAAACACGTCCACAGCCTTGCTTTTAGCACTGCCAAGGCCCCATGATTAAAATAACCATTGTGGACTTAGGGACCTTTAGGACAGTTTTTAAACCCACACTCTTCACACCATCACTGCACACTCACTTAACAAAATCTGCTCCGCTGTAACCAGACGTCGCAGCACACCCGAGGCACACTCAGTGCCCTTGGTGGGGCGCGATGATGAAGCATGCCACCAACTAGGTTGGTGGGTTAGGGCCTTCATAAAAAACATAACTGTTTTTTCTGACACACATAACATGAGTTTAACGTAATAGCTAGCTCCTTTTGATTATCTCTACATTCCACGGGGAAGTGAACTAGACTATTCCTTGTTCCTCTCTCTCCTTTTGATATTTATCAGCGTAGAAACTAAATCATTCAAGATGTCCGCAACCTTAAAACAGCCACAATGATTCTTGATTCCTTAAGACAACCCTTAGGTAACAGATACCAATAATTTTTCAGCAATAGCTAAACTCTTTACCAGTTGACATAGTAGTGGAATCGAGTCGCCCGATAGACATAAAATAAGGGCCTGATGGGCCGATCTTACCCCAGGCTTGAGGAATAAAGGTTTTAAAGTGTGCGGCGTATTTTAAGCAATTTAGGGCATGCACATACTTTGTGCCATAGGATTTCACATGGCGACCCACACAGTCTACATTTCGTACTTGGCCATTGTTGAATTCAGGTCGGCGTACCCTCCTTAGGGGCCATTACAATGTCATTTGGAAAGGCTCCGAATGGGATGCGGTATTGCAGAATCTGATTCGGAACCCTTCTTTCCGAACGAATCGTGCACATTTCCCAATGGCTGATTACGATGCCCCGAAACCGTTCGGGCAGTTTGAATTGGTTCCGAAAGGCATTCGGACAGCCAGAGTGTTTCGGAGCCAAATCATACAGCTCTATGGACACGGTTTCCGAACGAGCAATTACGATGACTGATCTGGACAGCTGTTCCGATTCGGTCTGCCTGACACGAAACAGCTGTCAGAATCTGTATTTTTGGGCCCGTTGTGGGCCCCCTTCACCCGGAGGCATCCGATTGGGGCCCCTGGGGAGTACCCTAGGGACCCCTTTTCCCAACCATGCACAATGTGGCAGCACAGGGTGCAAGGTTTTCCCCAACAACCCCTTTTTTCAATAGGAGCCTGTGTTCTCGTTCGGAGCACAGGCTCCCATTGAAGTCAATGCGAGTCCGACCGAACGATGCTGGGAAGCATCGTTATCGGTCGCTCGGACTCGCAGGACCCGATTTGTACGGAAACGATTCCGAGACAGATTCGTTCAGAACAGTTACTGAACGACGTCGTTATCGGCCCCTGAGTTGGGTTTATGCCCAACCTTATCATTTGGACGAAAAAATGGGCATTCAAAAGGCTGGATTCGCAGAGACTGATGTGAATTAATCACAAACCATGCGTGAGTTTTTGCTGCAAAGGCTATTTTATCCACATTAAATGAGTTGATTTTCATTTGTTTTTAAAAAATGTGTTTAAAGCTGGGCATTGTCAGTTCAGTGGGCCCTACTGCAGATCAAAACTCTGGAGGCAAGTTGAGATGTAAGATCGCCAGATGGGTGTATAGGCACAATTAATTATTTCATGCTAACAGATGTTCGCTAATGAAATAGGGTCAGATGAAAACATAGAGTACATGCATTTCAAAAAGGACCCTTGCAACGCCATGGACTGTCTTTGGAGGCCAAACTCCAGTCTGATTTCTGCTTGGCCAATTGACCTAGGGATCCCAAAGATTGATTTATAGGCCTTAGTTACTAATAGACCCAATAGTTTCACATCTTAACCCCTGGTGATAGGCGAGCCATACGTATCGGTTAGCTGTAGCTTTGCTCTCATAACTTTAAGAAGATGATCATATGATTGTCATCTCAATTATTTATATAGACATTTAAAGGTATAAATTAAGGTTGCAGTTTTTGCCCTTAAATCTTTAAAATGACTTTTAAACGAGACTCTATTGTCAAATAAAACAGATAGATATTTGTATGTTTTTACCAATTCAATTGGCCGTCCTCTGACCCTCCATGAATCTGTCCAGGCCATTCATTAAGATATAATCATCAAATGCATTAAGCAATCTTTGTAAGCCTATCGGGGTTTGGCTCAGCAGAATAGTATTGTCTGCGTATTATAAATAACTAAGTTGCACCTCACCTAATTTTGGAGGATGGGCATTAATGGTCTCTAGATGCTGGAGTAGATCTGACAGAAATAGATTAAAAGGCAAGGAGCAAGGATGCAACCTTGCTTTAGACCAATATAAGTTTTAATTTTTTGTGATAGGGAACCACCGTCACCTAGCTTAACATGGACCCAAGTATTGGTGTAGAGGAGTATTTTAGCATCTAGCAATTTTCGTGGAATGGCCCAAACTACCAGTTTTTTCCATAGTAAAACTTGAGGAACTGAATCAAAGGCTGCCTTTAAATCTACAAAAGAAATATATAGATTTTGTCTTTTGAAAACTGCCCGTTCCGCTAGTCGAGTAAGGGCCAAGAGGTTGGTAATGGTAGATTGACCCTTGCGAAATCCTGTTTGGTTGAGTGGAATTATACCTTGCTGAGCTGCCCAGTTTTCCAGATCAATCAATAGACGTGAGACAAAAACCTTAGCATAGACATCAGTTAAAGCAAAAAAACAATAATTTGCAGGGTTGTCTCTGGGCCACTTTTATAGATGGGCTGCAAGATGCTACCTTGCCAAGATACAGGGGCAATATTTAATGCCACTACCTCGTTGAACACTGGAGTCAACACATCGGCCCACATATCAATATTTGCATGGAATAAGACATACGGGAGCACATAAGGGCCAGGGACACCATTTGATCGAAGAAGGCGTAGGAGAATGGATATTTCATTAGTGCTTATAAGATGCAGATCATTCTTCAAATCAGGACTGCTTACTTGCTCTATATATGACTCACTAGAATTCATGAGAGATGTAATATGTGAGGTCATAAGCAGTGCATTGCGGGGAAGCGAGTTATAGTTTACTTATTTAAGGTTTTATATAGCGCTAGCTAGACCCTTAGGTATCAGAGCGCTTTACAGAGTCAAGAGCAAGGCAATAAACATTGGTTCAAGGTTCCGTACAATTATAAAATGAGGGAAGTGAAAGTCAGCAGAGGAGCACACAATAATATATACAAAGAAACAATTTTAGGTAAAGGAGGATGGAATTACTGAAATGAGGTCAATAACAATTTACAATTGAGGGACCATAAAGCACTGGCTAGGCTGGATCCAGCGCTATCAGAGCGCTGTACAGAATCAAGGGCAAAGTTAGAAACATAGGTTCAAGAATTAGTGAAAAATAAGATGAGGGAAGTAAATAATTTACAGAGGAGCAACACATTACTGTATACGTGGAAACAATTATAAGGCCATGAAGGATGGAAAATTACTGAAATGAGGTAAAAAAAACCCCCCAAGAATGAATTAAGGGACCTTGGAGAGAAGGACAACACGAGACAATAAAGGTGTACACAAGGAAAGAAAGGCCAACAGGTTAACAGAGGTATGAACAGTTCACAGGAGCCTAATAGAAGTGATGTTCAGATTGATTTATGGGCGCCAGTATTTGTTGAGGAAATGGCATTTCAGGTCTCTTTTGAAGCCTGGGTAGGAGGGGTTGCATCGAAAGTCCCTAGGGAGGGAGTTCCAAATGCTGGGAGCATTATCTGAAAAGGAGCGAGACTGGGTGGTTTTCCTTTTTAGTTTCGGAGGTACGAGAAGAAGAGCGGTTGAGCTTCTCATAGGTCTGGCACTTCCTGCTCTCGTGAGTTTGTTGTCTAAATAGTCAGGGAACTGAGAGTGAAGTACTTTGTGGGTGATGCAGGCAGGCTTGTAGATGCATCTTCCTTCAATGGGAAATCAATTTAGGAACTTGAGGGCAGGCGTGATGTGTTCATACCGTTTGCAGTCTGTTATAAGCCGGGCTGCCTTGTTAAGTACAGATCTGAGGGGGGCGAGGTGAGTTTTCGGGGTCCCGGTGAGTATAGCATTCCTGTAGTCAAGTTTAGAGAGGACCAGCGATTGAACGACCCATTTGAAATCGTTTGATAGGATGTAAGATTTAATTTTTATAGTTAGCTCAGCTAACTATAAATGCTGAATTTCTATGGTTTTGTACGAGTGAAACCTGAGCGTAAGTATAACGTTTCTGTAACCTTTGGTTTTTTCAGTGAACTTCTAAGGTTTTTTTATTTCATTTTCTAACTATAACGTCCCTGTAACCTTTGGTTTTTCATTGAATTTCTATGATTTTTTAACTAGTAGTCGAGTTTGCAGAGTGGTAAACAAAGGGGGTCGGGCCTCCAACCAGCTTTCAGAAATCCCGCTGCATAGGACTTACCAGGAGGGCTTCTTGGCCCTAAAAGTCCATCAGAAGTAAAGTGGACTTCATCCCCCAACCAATAGTGCACCACGAGCCGCTTTTGCAGAGTAGTGGAAAAAGGGGGCATGGCCTCCAAAGACCACTTAACAATCCCTCTGTGTGGGACTTTTTGGAGCTAAGAAGAGGGGTAGTTGGCACCCAAGGACATCCTTGGGGCCGACTACCCCACCTATTACTTCCTGGAATTCCTACACAGCAGGATTGTTGAGACCTGGTAGGAGGCCATGCCCCCTTTCTCCACCACTCTGCAAACGCGCCTCCTGGTCCAATACTAGTAGGGGGATGAAGTCCCCTTGGCTATTGAGGGACCTTGAGGGCCAATTACCCCTTCTGTTAAATCCAACAAGTCCCACACAGTGGGTTTGCTAAGAGGTTTTCAGTGGCAAAGCCCCCTTTCTCCACCACTCTGCAAACACACCTCCGGGTGCACTACTAGTTGGGGGGTGAAGTCCCCTTGTCTCTTGAGGGCCCTTGAGGGCCAACTAGCCCTCTTTTTACATCCAGTAAAACCCACACAGGTAGATTGCTGAGAGGTCATCAGAGGCAATGCCTCCTTATTCCACCACTCTGCAAACGCACCTCCTGGCGCATTACTCGTTGGGGGTAGAAGTCCACTTTAGTCCTGAGGCCCTCTGGAGGCAAGGGGACCTCATCCCCCGCCAGCAGTGCAATGAGCGGCACGTTTGCAGAGTAGTAGAGAAAGGGGGCATGGCCTCAGACCAAAATTCAGCAATCCCACTCTGTGGGGTTTACTGGCGGTAACAGAGGGTCTTGTCTGCCCCTCTCTGTTATACATTGCCCTGGGGATGTGGTGGTCCCCGGGGTCCGCAACGGACCCCCTTCATTAATACATTTGTACCCTGCTTTTTTAATGAAAGTATGCCCCCCCATGGAGGCCCTACGGCCTGCATTACTTTAAAAAACAACAGTGTGCCACGGGGAGGTGGCGGTCCCCAGGGCAGGGGGGGTCCGTGAGACCCGCATATTGTTTTAATTAGCTCTGGGGAGGTGGTGGTCCCCGTGGCAAAGGGGGTCCACGAGGCCCCCCGCATAATTGCAAATAGCCCCGGGGAGGTGGCGGTCCATAGGCTACGGACGGGTCCAATGGGCCCACCCATATTCATAATGAAAAGTGCCCAGGGAGGTGGCGATCCCTGGGGCTTTGATAAGCCCTAGGAGGGGGACCCTGTGCACGCTCCTCCTAAATTGACACTATGCCCCTGAGACCTGGCCCACCCAGGGGTTATTTTAAAGCAAGCTCGGAAGCCTGTGCTTGCTCTTTTAAAAAATGTTGCTGTGGATTTTCTGCAATTTAAAAAAAAAATGCTTTCTACCCCACACGGGGTCCCTCAGAGACCCCCCCTCCACCATTTCTGGGGGGTCGGGGCATTCCTACCCTGCCCACTTTTCTTTAAACAAAAAAATTCTGTGACTAGGCTTCAAGTTCCAAGATGGCTGCCAACACTTCCTGGTTGAAGTGTTGGCTGCTAATTAAATTTAATGTGATGTGCGAGTCCACTGCAAGGACATGCGTCCCCAGATATCTATCTTTTTTAAAGATTGATATCTAAAAAACGACTGAACAGATTTACACCGAATCACAAAACACGCTTTCTGGGCCAACATCTAGCTTTTTGCCAAATTTGGTGTAATTCTGTTTGGTTCTGGATGTAGTTGTGTTCAAAAAATGAAAAATCCTCCAATACTTAACATGGGGAGAAGGAGTTTTGGGACTCCCATTTTTTCTCGGCCCCCGCTTGACGGATCACCCCAAAACCTTCAACATAGCTGCTGAACCAAAATGGGGACGTTTTGTGAAAATTGTGTGGAGATTTGTCAAGCGGCGCCAAAGTTATGAACAAAACAAAAACGCTTTTCCTATGAAAACTTTGGTCCAAACTGTAACTACTTACTGGAGACCGCCAGTAGGTAATGTTCACTAACAAAATAAAGGTTACAGGGCAATTATAGTTAGGTTCAGATTTTACACACATAAAACCATAGAAATTCAGCAGTTATATTTTTCTCAAGAAATTATAGCTTGTGCCCTAAGGTAACTATAACTCACCCATGAGGGGTTCCTCACAGACCCCCTGCATCAGTCCCATGGAGTCAGGATACCTCTTTTCTGACCCCTTATATCCTATTTAGAGTTTATTTCTCACCCCCTGAGAAACCGGGACCCGATTCGCAAAATGGCGACTTCAACTTTTCTCTCAGCTTGCGGCCAGCCGAACATGGCGACCGCCGTTGGGAAAAAAAAGTAATAATATGTAGATATGTACATATATATTATATATATATATATGTTCATATATTTATTATATATATATAACCTAATATATATATATATATATATATATATATATATATATATATATATATATATATATAGGATATTACCCACTATATATATAGGTATATATATATTACCTATATACATATGTATTACCTACTGGCAGTCACCAGTAGGTAGTTATAGTTTGGATGGAGTTTCTATTTAAAAGGTGATTTTCAGTTGCCAATATCTTTGGTGCCGGTGGATGAATCTTCATGAAATTTCCCCCAAACATTTGCCCGGTACTTCACATGGGGTCTGGAAAGTTTCAGGGTGTTTGGTGTAGTGGGGCCAAAGAAAAATGAGAGGTCCCAAAACCTTTGAACAAGCCTACAGCCTGACCCTCTGGATGAAATTACATTAAATTTAGCAGGAAGCTAGATCTTGGTACACAGATCATGCTTAATGTAGTTTGGTGTATTCCGTTTAGTAGTTTGGGAGATATTAACTGGAAAACAAATTTGTATATCTGGGGACTCGGATTAACTGCAGATCCAACAGTTCCCATGTTGAAATCTGATTAGCTGCCAACACTTCAAGCAGGAATTTCCACATAAAAACATAAAAAATAAACACGAACAAAAATAAGAGGGGACAGGGTGGGACTACCCTGACCCTCTAGAACTGGTTGTGGGGTTCCACAGGGACCCTGTTGAGGGTTAAAAATATTTTCTATATCAATTTTGCTGTAAAATTGCAGGTGGATCTGCAGATTTGTGGCAAAACTGAAAACAAAAAGCACAGGCTCCCAAGCATCATGATAAGGATGCCCCCTGATGGGCCAAATACCAGAGGCATGCAGGCATTATAAAGAAAAAGGAGGGGGGCACCTGGGGGGCGCACTCCAAGGCTTTCTGAAAGCCACCTCCCCGGGGCAAAACAAAGTAATAATGCGGGGCGAGTATGACCTGCCTCACAGTCCCAGGGGCCTCCACCTCCCCTGAGCTTTTAAAAAAAATTTGAGGCGGGGCTGCAAGGACATCCCTGAGCCCCGGGCACCACCAATTTCCCAGGCCCTTCTTAAAATTATGATGCAGGGAGACAGCATTGACCCCCAAGAGACCCAGGGATCACTACCTCCCTGGGACAAAAGGAAGGAGGAAGCGGAGCCACACAAGCTCCCCTCATGGAGCCAAAAACAGCCCTGGGGACTGCCACACCCCAGGGCCAGCTCCTGCTATGTCCCAGGGTGCCCACCTCTGGAACATAGTAGTTTGCTCTGACTTGCCAGGAGCTTTGACAGCTTCCACCAAATCAGAGCAAACCCTCTGCTGTCAGCAAGCGGGTGTCCTGGGCATAATATGGCTTGGGGAGGGGGCACATGCAATGTCATTTGAGATGTCATCAGTGAAGTCATAAATGATGTCATAGAGCATGTCATGAGTGATATAATATGTGAGATCATAAGCACTGCATGGCAGGGGCGCAAGCTCTCTTAAGTATAACTGGTGGATAGCTGTGTTTTATTTCTTTTCATCACACCTAATTATAACTTTACGTTAACATTTGCTTTATTCAACATATTACCTAATAGTTAGGACCTTGTTTCTATTCAAAAAGCATTTTTTCTTTTGCCAATATCTTTGGCGCCGTTTGACGAATCTTCGCGAAATATTCAAAACTAATGGGGTGCTCAGGTCAGCTCCTGTCTTGAAAGTCTTGGGGGACCGAGAAAAAAGGGGGATCCCAAAACGCATTTTCTCTATTTTCTCTATGTTAATTTCCTTAGGAAACTGACACATCTACAGCCTAAACTGCTGAATGGAACTACACCAAATTTGGCAGAAAGATAGCTCTTGGACCAGAGTGCACTCTTTTTGTTAAATGGTGTAAATCCATTCAGTAGTTTTTGAGAAAATGTATTTTTCACAGATATACAAATAGGGACATGGCGGATCCGCAAACCCTCCCGATCTCGAGCCTTGCAATCTGATTGGCTGCCAACACTTCAAACCAAGAAGTGTTGGCAGCCATCTTGTGACTCGGTTGAACCGAGTCACACGGAAAAATGTAAAAAAAATGATAAAAAATATGAAAAGGGGGCAGGGTAGAAACACCCTGACCCCTTAGGCCCCAGGGCCCAAAAAGCATTAAAAAAAAATCAGCGGGATTCACGCTGGGTGCACGAATCCTGCTGAAAATTTTAAAAATGAAGCGCCGTCTCCTGTGCTTTCTTCAATTAAGCCCCCGGGTGGGCCAGGTCCCGGGGGCAATGCCAAAATATGCTGCGGGAGCACACGGGGGCCCCCGCAGCCCCGGGGACTGCCACCTCCCTGGGCCCATACTTATTAAATGCGGGAAGCATGCCTCCCCCCGCAGCCCCGGGGACCGCGACCTTCCCGGGGCTATAGTTATTACATGCGGGGGCCACGCAGCCCCCTGGCAGCCCCAGGGACTGCTACCTCCCCAGGGCTACTCACATGTTGGAGGGGGGCCATGTGGCCCTCCATGGCTCTCGGGACTGCCACCTCCCAGGGCCGGCTCCAGCAATGTCCGGGGGTGCCCACCCCCGGGACATTTCAGTTTGCTATGGCATGGTGGAAGCCCTGCTTCTGCCATCCCATAGCAAACTTCTGCTTCGCTTCATGGAAGCGAGAGCAGGAAAACTGGTCTCGCTTCCATGAAGCGAAGCAGAATTGCTTTTGGGCAAAGGGAGCTGCACGTCAGCAGCTTCCTTTGTCCAAAGCAGTGCCGGCTCCCGCAGGAGGCGGGGATCCGTCAGGGACCACGGGGGCCTGGGACTCCCACTGCCCTCCCCAAGGATGTGGATATGCCCCGGGGGATGGGGTACCAGGGGCCGAAAACGGCCTGGGAGGGGCACCCCCTACCCATTTTAATTTGATTTTTTAAACCATAAGGCCGGGCCTCGGAGGGATGGGGTCCCCAGGGCTCAAAAAAGGCCTCAGGAGGGGGACCGCGCGGCCCCCTCCAAAATATTTTTTAAAAAAGGCAGGGCAGGCCCTGGGGGATGGGGCCCCAGGGGCAAAACTGGCCCAGGGAAGGGAGGCCACACGGCCCCCCTTCCTTAAATAAAAGGAGAGAAAGAAAATGGCCTGGGGAGGGGGGCCGCACGGCATCCCTCCCCTTAGAGAAAAATCATAAAAAGGCCCAGCATATATCGGCCTCGGGAGGGAGGCCACGCAGCCCTCCTCCCTTTTCAATGATTTCTTTTTTTTTAAATGGGTCAGGCCCCGGGGAATGGGGTCCCCAGGGCCCAAAAGTGCTAAGGAAAGGGGGGGCTACACAGTCCCCTTTCCTAAATAAAGAAAAATGCAACTTGCCGGAAACCCCACCCGCTTTCACCACTACTCTGCAAACGCGCCTTCTGGCGTGCTCTAGGTTGTGGGATGAAGTCCCCTTCGCTACTGAGGGTCCTTAAGGGCCAACTAGCCCACCTCTTACCTCCGGTAAGCCGCAAACAGTAGGATTGCTGAGAGGTTGTCGGAGGCCACGCCCTTTTTTCCACCTCTCTGCAAATGCGCCTCTTGGCGCACTGCTGGTGAGGCGATGAGGTCCTCTTGCGTCCTGAGGGCTTCAGGACTAAAGTAGATTTCATCGTCCAAGCAGAAGTGCGCCAGGAGGCACGGTTGCAGAGTGGTGTGAAAAGGGGGCATGGCCTCTGGCTACCTCTCAGCAATTCAGCTGTGTGGGGCTTGCTGGAGGTAACAGGAAGGCTAGTTGGCCCCCAGGGACCCTCAAGAGGCAAGGGGACTTCATCGCCCAACCCAGAGTGCGCCAGAAGGTGCGTTTGCAGAGTGGTGGAGAAAGGGGGCATGGCCTGTGCCCACCTCTCAGAAATCCCACTGTGTGGGGCTTGCTGGAGGTAACAGGTAGGCTTGTTGGCCCCTAAGTTCGCCCAGCAGCGAAGGGGACTTCATTCCCCAACAAAGAGCGTGCCAGGAAGCGTGTTTGCAGAGTGGTGGGCAAAGGGGGCATGGCCTGCTATCAGAACTTAGCAATCCTGCTGTGTGAGACTTAGTGGAGGTAATATGAGGGGTAGTTGGCCCCCAAGGATTTCCTTGGGGGCCAACTACCCCATCTGTTTACCTCCAGTAAGTCCCACACAGTGGGATTGCTAAGAGGTCTTTGGAGGCCATGCCCTCCTTTGTCCACCACTCTGCAAACGCACCTCCTGGAACACTACTGGTTGGAGGATGAAGTCCACTTTACTCCTGAGGGATTTTAGGGGCCAAGAAGCCCTCCTGGTACCTCCTGTAAATCCTATGCAGCAGAATTCCTGAGCGCTGGTCGGAGGCCCAGCCCCCTTTCTCCACCACTCTGCAAACGCGACTACTAGTTAAAGAAGCATTTGCAATGCAATAGGTCTTGCATTTGCGAGAGTTAGAGCTATTGGCTTTGTAAATATAAAAGTTTTTTACTAATGTGTTTTGGAGTGGAGTGGATGTACGTTGTGCGTAGTGGAAGTATGTGGTATGTTGTGCAGTGAAATTATATGGATAGAAAGTATGTGGTATTTAGTGTATAGGAATTATGTAGAGTGGGATTGTGTGTTATGGAGAGTAATTATGTGGTATGGTAGTCTGTGTTGTGGAGTGGTACCCTCAGGTTTAGTGTTTCTTGTTTCCATAGAAGCTGAACTATAAACTCAATGAGACACAAAAAAAGAAGGAACCACTGAGGAGCACTTCTGGACCTAGTCAGAGGTATGAGCAGGGCCACTGGAATTATGAGACTGTTCGGCTGCAGTGATTTTTGCATAATTGTAAATTTTCTGCATTTGCCACATAATCCATCATCTGGCGCACAATCTGCAGATTTGAACAAAAAAAATCTTGTCTCTGGCTCAAACGTTACCAAAAATGCAGCGACAAGTGTTACAGCGTGGAGGAAGGACCGTTGCAAAGAATGAATGGTCACCTGTTACTTATTGCTAAATATGGGTGTTAAATTGGTACTAATGGTGCGCAAACCACTCTTGCTTCTTTCTGCACCTCTCTTGCCTCTTTCTGCATTTCTCTTGCTTCTTTCTGCACATTTCGTCCTCTTTCTGCACTTCTCTTGCCTCTTTCTGCACATCTCTTCTGCTTTCTGCACCTCCTTTCTTTCTGCACCTCTCTTGCTTCTTTCTTCTGCACCTCTCTTGCCTCTTTCTGCACCTCTGTTGCTTCTGTCAGCACTTCTCTTGCCTCTTTCTGTACCCTCTTGCCTCTTTCTGCACCTCTGTTGCCTCTTTCTGCACCTCTCTTGCTTCTTTCTGCACTTTTCTGGCCTCCTTCTGCAACTCTCTTGCCTATTTCTGTACTTCTCTTGCCTCTTTCTGCATCACTGTTGCTTCTTTCTGCACCTCTCTTGTTTCTTTCAGCACCTCTCTTGCTTCTTTCTGCACCCCTCTTGCCTCTTTCCTCCATCCCTCTTCCCTCTTTCTGCACCTCTCCTGCCTCTTTCTGCACTTTTCTTGCAACTTTCTGTACCTCGGTTGCCTCTTTCTGCACTTCTCTTGAGTCTTTCTGCAACTCTGTTGCTTCTTTCTGCACATCTCTTGCTTCTTTCTGCACCCGTCTTCCTTCTTTCTGCACCTCTCTTGTCTCTTTGTGCACCTCTCTTGCCTCTCTCTTCAATTTTATTGCCTCTTTCTGCACCTCTGTTGATTCTTTCTGTACCTCTCTTGCTTCTTTCTGCACCCGTCTTGCCTCCTTCTGCACCCGTCTTGCCTCCTTCTGCACCAGTCTTCCCTCTTTCTGCACCTCTCTTGTCTCTTTGTGTACCTCTCTTGCCTCTTTCTGCACTTTTGTTGCCTCTTTCTGCACCTCTGTTTCTTCTTTCTGCCCTTCTCTTGCTTCTTTCTGCACCTCTCTTGCTTCTTTCTGCATCCGTCTTGCCTCTGTCTGCACCCCTCTTCCCTCTTCCTGCACCTCTTTTGCTTGTTTCTGCACCTCTCTTGCCTCTTTCTGCACCTAACTTGCCTCTGTCCACACCTCTCTTGGTTCTTTCTGCACCTCTCTTGTTTATTTCTGCTACTCTCTTGTCTCTTTCATCACTATTCTTGCTTCTTTCTGCACCTCTCTTGCTTCTTTCTGTGCTTCTCTTGGTTCTTTCTGTACCTTTCTTTTACTCTTTCTGCATTTCTCATGCATCGTTCTGCTTTTCTCTTGCTTGTTTCTGCATCTTTCTTCCTCTATCTGCATTTCTATTGTCTCTTTCTGTGCTTCTCTTGCTTATTTCAGTACCTTTCTTTCTCTTTCTTTCTCTTTCTGTACCTCTCTTGCCTCTTTCTACACCTTTCTTCCTCTTTCTGCACCTCTCTTGCTTCTTTCTGCACCTCTCTTGCATTTTTCTGCACTTCTCGTGCTTCTTGGTGCACATCTCTTGCGTCTTTGTGCACTTATCTTGCCTCTTTATGCCCTTCTCTTGCCTTTTTCTGCACATTTCTTACTCTTTCTGCACCTCTCTTGTTTTTTCTGCACTTCTCTTGCCTCTTTCTGTACTTCTCTTGCCTCTTTCTGTACTCAAATGTGAAGTGCAAGCTGTCAAGTTTAAAGGTCTTCGTGCTCTCGTGACTGAGGTATATGTCTACTTGTACATGTATTCTCACATGTGTTATGCATCTGAACTGTAGCTTAAAAAGCGGGTAGCTTCTCCTATAGGTGGTCAAATCTTCTCAGTTCTGCTCTGTCATTCGGTTGCACAGGCAGACATGTCTTACGTATGTAGGTGTTATAGAGCCCCTCAGATATACAATTGAATACCCATGTGCCCTGTATTATGAGCAGAAAGAAATACATACACCTTCTTGTACACAAATTTACAGAGTATGCTGTTTGAAACACAGGTATTAAAATATTTGTATGTTTATTGTTATGTAACATGTCACTAGGTAAAAGCACAGACACACTCATGCATACCTTTACAAACTTGGTGAGACTTACAACAGTGATATGGTTAGGATTACTGTTTTACATTTGTAGGCCTAACATTGTGAGCAGTCGATGAATAGTGAACCTTCAAGAGATAAGTGAGGTTTAAGACATCTTAGGAGAAAGATTAGTGATTAGGCTACTTTGTATGAGTCTGTGAAAAGGTACAGTCGAAGTGATGTCATCAGTGATGTCATTTGAGAAGTCATCAGTGATGTCATCAGTGATGTCAGTGACCATGTCATGAATGATGTAATATGTGACGTCATCAGCAGTGCATTGCGGGGTTATAGTTAGGCGGCTGAATTTCTCTGTTTTTGTACTAGTGAAATGTCAGCCTAACTATAACGTCCCT
Source organism: Calotriton arnoldi (assembly GCA_963921515.1). Classification (NCBI taxonomy): domain Eukaryota; kingdom Metazoa; phylum Chordata; class Amphibia; order Caudata; family Salamandridae; genus Calotriton; species Calotriton arnoldi. Next base: position 201,304 of record CAWUFW010016950.1, on the reverse strand, counting down.
GAAGCCTGTGGTTTTTTCAGTGAATATCTAAGGTTTTTTAAATGCTAATTCCTAACTATAACATCCCTGAAACCTCTGTTATTTTCAGGACATACTTCTTGAAAGGTGCCATATGGCCTCTGGGAAAGCCAAATAGATTTAAAAAGTTTAAGATGTTTCTGAAGACAATATTGAATTTTTGCTGTTCATGTCCGTACTAGATATTTGATTAAGATATGTTGGATACATACTTATCCCCTCACTTCGTTATAGTTACGATGTTAATTACTACAGAATCTCTGTTTCAGTGGCTTGCATATCCAAAGTAAGATAATGAATTTTGAATTTATTCAAGCACAGAGCAGTTTTTTAAGGTGACTGAGGAAGCTATTCGGAAGGATAAATAGGCACTTACCATTTTCATGAGTATTTCTATCTTTTCCTTTAATACTGTTGCATTACTAAGGGTTAACAGCAAAGAAATCAATACTATTGATACTAGAAGCCATAAACGGTCAATCCAAATAAATTATTTTTTATATTTATAGCATTGTTTTTGCTTGTTTTGTTACAAGCATTTATTGAGCAATCAGTGACTGAACTCTCTACAACACTGTTAACAGTGGAGTTAGATATTTTATATCAATGGTATGGTAACAACAGTAAATGATTTGGTGCATTAGAAATTGGGTTTTGTTAACCATATGCAACTTTGTATGTATAATAATTATGGTATGAATTGCATCTACCTTTTTAAGGAAACATTTGAAACATTCCCCATAACCGAAAGCTGTCTTTTATGTTTACTTGCACCTTGTGTATTTAAATGACACACTAGATGGTGCATAATGTCGTGAACAAGGTTTCAACTCATTCTTTCTGTTTAAGTGCCTCTCTTCGTCTTCTATAATTTTTCATAGTTCTCAGTGGAACTACTCTACTACGAAGCATCCTGGCTCTGATTTCCTTAAACTGCTTCTGTGAACAAGGTTGCCAGGATCAATCGAAACACGTTGACAGTTACTCACACGCCTCCAATAAAGGATTAAGAAACTCACTGAAGAGTGCCAGTGTATCCCTGTGTGAACTAGTGGATGCATTTTGCAATATATATGTATATATTACCCACTGGCACTCACCAGTAAGTAGTTATAGCTAGGACCTAGTTTCCATGGGAAAAGCCTTTTTTGATTTGCCTATAACTTTGCCGTCTTTTGACCAATCTGCATGACATTTTCCCTAAACAGTGTCAAAGTAGGTTCTGTGTGTCATGGAAAGTTTGGGGGATGATCCGTGCGGTGGGCATCGAGAAATAGGGACGCAAAAAAAGGATGCATTTGCAATGTTAATTCTCAAACCTACAGCCCGAACCGCTGAATGGAATTACACCAAATTTGGTGCAAATCCATTGAGTAGTTTTTAAGAAATTTAAGCCAAAAATGATAGTGATATCTTTGGCCGTGGATATTTCGCAGCGCGCTAACAGGAATGCTGTGATCATCGCAAAAAAAATCACAAACATATGGCGACAGGAACCTCATATTGAAAGAGAGGGATGCTAACAATTCACAAGTAGAAATAGAATAGTCTAAAATGAAAGACATGATTTCATTTGCTGCCTTTCTCATGATCATTGAGTGGAAAGTTGAAGAGGTTACCATTTTATGGTTGCTTTGTATGAGAGTGGTGTACCATTCTTGTGCTTAGGTTTTATAAATCCTAACTGTGTCAAAACTATTTAAAGAGCAAAAACGACAATATAATCTACAAACTCAATTCACTAGTATGTACATAACTTTTTAGTTATTTAAAAAAATACATTAGAAATGATGATTTATATGGGAGTTTAATAAAAAAAAAGTATTACAGTGATATGAAAAAAATATATGAGATGAACTGTATCTATTAGAGGGTATGTGTTTAAGATGTTAGTATGAAATGTTTTGGGAAGTAAGAGAGAAATGAAGTAGTTCCCCTTTATTCCATTGTGTAGTTTATAGAAAAATAACAGTATAGTGTTGTTCCAAGTTGTAATGAGGAATGTATTTAAAACTAAGAATGTTTTAAATGTCTAAGCATCAGCAGAATAGATACATCTATGTTATTTTCATTCTGGGAGTTGTAGTACTTTTGGTCACATTATTAAACAGGAGTAGTGTAGTCACAAGTAAAGTATAAGTATGTTCTGCACCTGTATATGTACTATAAAGTTGTAATATTTGTTAGGTATGTATTAGGAAGTGTTTGTCAATGTGGTTTTTTACTTATATGAGTGGTTTACATATGCTTAGATGGTGTGATTTTTTATAGTTGCAGATAGTTTTATGTACGGTGGGACTCTTGAGTTTATTTAAAGATGTACAGAACTATGTATTTTTGCAAAGATGGCTTGAAGGTGTATATCTATTATGGAATCACATATATGTTTACATGATGATCTATGTTCTTTAAGGCTAATTAAGATGTCATGAATGTAGTGAGGGTGGTATATTTCTTTAAACATACTCTGCTTAAAATTGAGGAGGGTTTATAGTGCAGAATGCCTGTTGAGAGTTCTTGTGCTACCTTTATTTAACGTGCAACTTTTCTTTGAGAAATTCTGATAAATTTGAGAAATGATGTAGGTATGCCATTAAGAAATGTTTTGTGCTTTGAAAAAGTGAGATTTATTGTTTTCAGTTTTAAAAACATACTGATGCATGTGCATGCTGAGTAACAGATCAATGTATGCTTGTAGAAAGAGACGTATCCAACTATATATGAAGTGTGATATCTAGACTAACCCTGGGCGTAGTTTGCGTAGTAGCACTACACATAGCTCTGCGAAGTACACTTTGAACTACACGTAGCTACACAAATTGCGTAGTGCGTAGCTGTGTGCTTGTCTGCACTGTGCAATAATTGCCAATGGCATCTTGCACAGTGCAAGTTAAGATAAATTAAGTATCTCTGTATTTATAAGCTAAAATGCATATAGTAAACTAACAAGCAGTGAGAGAGGTGATGATTTTGGGATCCTCGCTAACCTAGGGAGAGAACCAAGCAGATGCCTTGAAAACAAAAAGCACATCTTGTTGAACGATTCGGTGGTGGTCCCATCCTCTTAGGACCACCCCAAGCACAGTTATTGGCAAAAATACAATCCCAACCAAAGGCCCTGCAAAGCATTATGGGACGAGATTAGCAGTGGGCAGTGAATATTATAGTATCCAATATCAAAATAATTCTACAAAGAGCTGCAGTTCAACTAGTCGTTACTAGATGTCCCTCACGAGTCAAATGCAAAAGCATTGAAATTATTATACATCAAGCTGCAGTTCCACTAGTCGTTACTAGATGTCCTCACGAGTCAAATGCAAAAGCTTCATGAAAGGGTTTCAATGCTTTTGCATTTGACTCGTGAGGGACATCTAGTAACGACTAGTTGAACTGCAGCTCTTTGTAGAATTATTTTGATATTGGACACTATAATATTCACTGCCCACTGCTAATCTCGTCCCATAATGCTTTGCAGGGCCTTTGGTTGGGATTGTATTTTTGCCCATAGCTGTGCTTGGGGTGGTCCTAGGAGGAAGGGACCACCACTGAATCGTTCAGCATGATATGCTTTTTGTGTTCAAGGCATCTGCTTGGTCCTCCCCCTAGGTTAGGGGGGACCCCAAAATCATCACCTCTCTCATTGCTTGATATTTTCATTGTCAAAGTTCATTTTTGTGAATTGATTATATGCTTTTTAGCATCGAAAATTGCTTTATCAAAGCATTTGTTGGTGTTTATTATACTGCTGCTACGCTACGTCCATTAGCACAGTTTTTCACTCTGCTACGTGCAATGTGCGTAGTAGCACAAACTTTGCATGTTCCGTGAGTGTAGCGAAGTATTACGCCCAGGGTTAATCTAGACTTTTCTGACACATAGGTCATTAGAAAAGGATAGATCTACTAAAACAGATAGTTTGATGCTGACAGAAGCAGTTAAACAATGAGTTACAACTGTTATGTATGTAACAGCAATGGAGATACTTTACAGTCACCCAAGCATTAGTCAGGCACTCATCCATCCACCCTGCCACTACTCACCAGTTATCAAATCACTCACACACTACGTACACACTTATTCCATCATCCAGGCACTACACATGCACTCTTCCAATCACTGAAGCACTAATTATGTACTCTTTAAACTACGCAGGCAGCACCCATGCATTCATCCACTCACCCAGACACTAGCTCGGAGGAAAAAGGAACAGAAGCAACTATAGTATCAATGCTGAACTGAGACACAAAAGGGGCAAAATAAAGAAAAAGTGGTGAAAGAAAAAGGAGCTACTGATAAGAGGACAAAGTTGTTTCTTAAAAAATATATGTGGACATTTCCAAAGATTAAAAAATAATTAAAATAAAATTCAAACTATGAGAAAGAATAATAGTGGACAAGATCTATATAACAAGAACAGGAAAGAATGTAACAAAGATGGACGCACCTTAACCAGGAGACAGAAGCAGTTTAAGGAAATCAGAGCCAGGATGTTTCGTAGTAGAGTAGTTATAAATCTACTGAGAACTATGAAAAATTATAGAAGAAGAGGGGCACTTAAACAGAAAGAATGAGTTGAAAGAGTAGTTGATAAGGCCTTTGCTTTCAATAGGAAGCTTTTCATTTTGATTATAAACAGAATGAAGACTCTTGACAAAATGGTGTTGTGCACGAGGAGACATAACCAGAAAAAAATATTAGTGAATAGAAGGAACTTTTGTACAGAGCCAGGATAATAGATTAGTTCATGCTATTGATTACACAGAACAATGTTATGAAATGAAGAATAGCACTCGTTTAGCGAAAGAGGTGATGGTACATAGAAATGTAGAACAAGTTATTGGAGAAGAGATACAAGGAAGGCGGAGTCAGACACCTGTATACAAATGGAATTGTAGAAGTGTTTGTAGTATTCAATAGCAATTCATTGATATGGTGAGGAAATTCTACGTATCTTTCCAAGGTGAAGTTTAAAACACGAAATAGGTACTTTACAAGGATTGGATCCTTGCAACATAAGAAAGCATACAAATTTGCAGGGACACTCACTAGCTTGTTTATCAAAGAAAGTGTGCCAAAGTGTGCCTTTCATCATTTCAGCTGAAATCACTCAACAATGCGAACTTTAGTTAGTGGCCTGTACTATGTAAAAACTCCTGTTTTAAGTTTAGGGGAAATGAAGAGAGCACTTTTGCATGGTACTGTGGCAGACATAGAAAAGGTTTGTGATGATGTGTAGTTTAGTTTCCTGGGTCCTGAGCAGGATTCTAGGGAAACTGAAGAGTTGTTAAGAGAAGGTGCAGAACAAGACACAGATATTACAGTTTTGAAGAAGAGATTACAAAATTTAGCAGTGTAGGCTTAAAACCCAGAGTATGTTTGTATCTGTTGTCGACACACTCACTACAAGATTCAAACACGGACTATTGACTAGTATATAAAAAGCGAAAAAGAAAAAAATGATAACTGGCAAAAATTAGCTGTGTATTTATTTGTAGAGGAACAATTTGACTTGTCCATACGGCAAGTTATATGTAAGTACTGTTCCAATAAATTAGAAAAAAATAAAATGCCTACTAATGTAGAAAAACTATGAAGGGCCAACAATAAAAAATAAATCAACATTTATGATTCTTTACAGCATTGTGAAGGGCTGTTTTGGACTGCTCGCCAGCACTCATTACAACTCCACAATCCATTCAGTATGATGCCATCCCATAAAGCTCTGGAGCAAAATCTTGAAGTTGTAATTGAACCTCTGAAGGGACACTCTGCCCAGGTGTCGTGTGGCTGCTATTGAAGTTGGGGGTCCTGTAGCCTCTCATTGCCTTCTTGCTGCTTTTAGACGATTGCCATGGTATGTTTTTAGATGGCAAAGCATGGCCGTAGTCCTGCAAGAATATTTTTATGTGTAGCCCTTGACAATGTCATGTCACATATTATTCATTGCTCAAATTTGGTGACTGTTTTTGATTCTCACAAGAATATTTTTATTTGTACTCCTTGACAATGTCTTGTCATATATTATGCATTACTTAAATTTGGTGACTGTTTTTGATTCTCCCAACAGAATCCAGAAGAAATCCCAGGCAATGCTTGATTTCTTCTGGGGCGGGCCCCTTATCTCCAGAGTCACCAGAATCCACCTCTTTGACTTTCTGGTCCATCTGATGTTCCACCTGATCTCCCTCTTCTGGGTGAGTTGCCAAAATATGCAAAAAAAAACACTCCAACAAATGCTAGAGAGCTGCTCACAATGAACTCTTCTTAGAATGTTCAAGATAGATAAATGAGCGTGTTCTTCCTAGTCTTATAGTTGAAAAGTGTATCATCCAATCATATTCCTTTATTTCCTGTTCACATGATCTTTGCAACAATTGGCATCTTCATGAAGACTGGGAATTAAAGATAATAATATTTTACTTGAAAATTATTACTCGAACATAATTGTTAATCGACTGATATTAAACCCCAAATGTGAATCATACAATCTAATATGTAGTAGTAGTAAATATCTTTACTCCTTCTACATCACTTTCCCCCCCCCAACCTCTCACCTAAAACAAAAAAGATCTTCAAACATAGACTGATCAGACATAATCCAGAAACACTATTCGCGGACATTTACCACTGCTCCGCTAAAGGGCTACAGCAAACATAGGGCAGCGGAAAATGGACCTCATTTTCCATATGGAAAGACTGGAAACCTGGATCAACACCCTCAGAACACATCTCCTCGTAACCAAAACAACTAACACCCCCCACAGCTGTCAACTGTCGACCACCATCCCCAACCGTCTCATGCGGAGTGGCCTCACCTCGGTGACCCTATACTCCAACGGCACAGTCTTGATCCAAGCCACCAATGACAACCTAGATGCATTTGACTCACTCTTCCCCTCACTACGCAACGCTTCCTTGCACACGCGGCACCCCAGCCCGAACAACTATCTACCCCCGGACGACCCGACTAGCTGGAGGCCACCACAATCCAATCCCGCTCCAGGTGCCTACAACACCCACCCCTCCTCCCAAGACCGTGACTTCCGCTCCGTCCCCCCCGCACCAACCGCGCACTCACCAGACCCCCCTTCAAACACTAGCATAAGGTACGGTATAAATGAGGCTCCCCAACCCCCTGAGGCCCAAATCCTTCCCCATCCCGCCCCACTCTGCCCCCTCAACAATCCACCAGCGCCGCCAACCCACAATCTGTGTCGCCCAGCTCCTTCTCCCTTCCCACACGCAAGCTGAGGCCTCCGATTTCTAGACGTAAATCCTCTCACCCCTTCCCCACGACTACCCAGAGAGTCAACACTGACAACTCGAACACCAAAATCCACTTTAGCAACGACAAGCTCCCGCCGTCTAGAGACGTCTCTCCCCAGAACACCCTCTTCTCCTCTACCGAGGAGATGGCGCTACGTCTTGCCCTGCTAGATAACCAGCTAACAAAGGCATTACTAGCCCTCAAAGAAATCACAATGAACCTCTCCTCACTCCGTAGGCCCAGGCAACACCCGCTCCCGACCCCCACCACTACTATCCACAAACGACTAAGGCACACTAGGGCTCCATGGCCCTGTCGGAACACTACCCCACTCCACGACCCTGCATACCCGCTCCCGACCCCCACCACTACCAACAATAAACAACTAGGGCACGCTAGGGCTCCATGGCCCTGTTGGAACACTACCCCACTCCTCGACCCGGCACAAAGACCCAAAAGAACAATAGCTGCAATGTCCATGAACGAAGCTTTAGTCCTTGCCTCCTCCTACGATACTTCCCCTAATCCACAGATCCAGGTCATCACTGGATTTAGAAGGGTTCGCTCTCTTCCCAGTTCTCCAAGACCCCCAATATGCCTCACAACCATTCCGAGGGCTCCCACAACGAAGAAACCCACAAACGGAGAGACCAACACTAACTGCATGCTTATTAACTGCAGATCAGCCATCAAACACGCCACAGAGCTGGCTGAAACCATCCTGACCCACGACATAGACATCGCGTTCATCACCCAAACCTGGCTCAACGAGTTCTCCTCCCCAATCATGGACATGCTCGTTCCCCCAGGCTTTGCAATCATCAACAAAGACAGAAAAATCCACCGCGGAGGGGGCATAGCAATCATACACAAGAACACCATCTCCGTGACGGAAACCGAAGCCCTAAAATACCACACTCTTGAATGTCTCACCGTTAACATCAAGACGAGGGAAAACAAAATCCTATCCTGTCATCTCCTCTACCATCCGCCAGGCAACAACTCTTCATTTGGAGAACACCTATCTGATCTGATATCTAACTGCGCACTCCGGGACTCCAGTAACCTAATTCTAGGAGACCTCAACCTTCACTGGAACGAGGAAAACACTCTGCTGATTCATAACCTGAATGAACTCCTTCATAACAACAACCTCACCCAACACTGCTTAGAGGAAACCCACAAAAAAGGATCAATCCTTGATGCCATCATTGCCCAACCCGACACAGTCGCGATCGACCGCATCATGCCCGTTGACTGGTCTGACCATCATATCATCCTATTCCACATCAATCAAGTGACCCTACGCCAACCCCCTAATCAGGAACACTCACACTTGGCAAGAAATCTAAAGCAGATTCCCATGGATGTTTTGGAAGAAAGGATTAGCTCTCTCCTCCCCACCGCCTCTGGCGATCTATCCACTACAGAGCTCACCTCTCACTACAACTCCACTATGATCAACATTCTGGACCAATTAGCCCCTTTAAAACAAAAAAGAGCCAGGACCACTCCCTCCAGATCCTGGTTCAACACAGACATAAACGACGAAAGGCGACAACTCAGAGCAGCAGAAAGACTCTGGCAGAACAATCCGTCCCCAATCCTCCTGGACCAACTCAAAGCAAAACGCAAGAAATACAAAGTCCACATCAATCGTGAAAAAACTTCCTTCTTTCGCAACGCCCTTGAAAACGCTAAAATCAGACCCAGAGAGCTCTTCACCCTCATCAAGCAACAAACTTCCAAGACCCCCGCATCCTCAACACAGGCCTCTATTGCCCTGTGCGAGACCTTCGCCAACTTCTTCAACGAAAAAATCTCCAAGATTGAGCTCTCCTTGGTCTCCAACCACAACCTCGTTCATAGGAGCCCGGCCCCAAGAGCAGAGGGCAACACACCCAATCACCCCTCCAATCAGTGGAAATCATTCAACCCCGTTTCGGAAATAGAGTTAGTCAAACTGATCTCCACCTCTAAACCCTCCTCACATGCCTTGGACCCGATTCCTGCCCAACTGGCCAAGAAGCTAAAATTCTCCCTAGCACCGCTCTGGACCAAGATCATAAACAGCTCCCTGAGCTCTGGAGTCATTCCGGACTGCCTCAAAGTTAGCCAAGTCACTCCTTTACTGAAAAAACCAGGCTTGGACACCAAGGATTTGAACAACTACAGACCCGTCTCCAACCTCCCTCTCCTGGCATAAACAATGGAAAAATGCGTTCTCCTTCAAATGACCCAACACATGGACAACATCAACCTCTTGGACCCCCACCAATCGGGCTTCAGAAAAGGGTGCAGCACAGAGACAGCAATCCTTAATATCATAGATGATATATACAAGTCCCTCGATAAAGGCCAATGCTCCTTACTAATCCTCCTAGACCTATCAGCAGCCTTCGATACGGTCGACCATCAACTACTCATTAAGGTACTCCAAGAAAGGCTAGGGGCTGAAGACGTGGTCCTACGCTGGTTCGGCTCCTTTCTTCAAAATCGCTCTCAAAGAGTCAAAATCAAAAACTTCTCGTCAGACCTTCATCCTGTAAACAGAGGCGTCCCCCAAGGATCAGTCCTCTCCCTGCAACTTTTCAACATATACATGGAACCCCTCACCACTATACTCAAAAGATCCAACATTCCCTTCCACCTTTATGCGGACGACACCCAGATTTATCTTGAAACCTCCTCCATCGAAGACATCCAGAGACTCAATGACACTCTTAGAGAAGTCCAACACTGGCTCTCTCTAAACCACCTGAAATTGAATCAAGACAAAACGGAAATCCTCCTCATTTCCAACAAAACGGAGCACGCCCAAGTCGCAGAATGGCTAAAAGCAATTGATGCTCTCAACAACAATCTCTCCCTGGCCGACTCCATAAAATCGCTGGGAATCACCCTGGACCCTAAACTAAGCATGGACAAACACATCAAGAACACTGCAAAGAGCGCTTTCCTCAACCTGAAACTACTCAATAAGATAAAACCCTTCATCCCGACCAATGACCTCAAACAAGCGACTCAATCCCTGGTATTTTCCAGATTAGACTACGGGAATGCTACCCTCACAGGCACAGCAAAATCGCACCTAGCTCCCCTCCGATTAACTCTTAATGCAGCTGCAAGAATGGTCACCGGAGTAAAAAAATATGACCATATCTCGCCCGCACTCAGAGAGTTGAAATGGCTCCCAGTTGAATTAAGAGCCAGTTTCAGAACTGCCTGCCTCACGCACAAAGCCCTCCACACAGGGAAACCAGCCTACCTGGCCTCCAAACTCACGAAGGCCGGTCAGACAAGGAGCCTCAGGAGCTCCAATACTCTACTCCTCATCCTGCCGAAAACCCGCAAACAAAAAACTGCAGCCAGATCCTTCTCTGGAAATGCGCCCAAAATATGGAACTCCATCCCAGTCCATATCAGGACGATCCCCTCCTTTCTAAAATTCAAAAGGCAGCTCAAAGACCTCTACCTCAATCGTTCCTTCCCAAATGGATAGATTGAAACCTAATCCCACAATCGTGCACATCACTGCACTATGACACTTTATAACCAAGACCTCTACCTCACACCTAGCCCGACTCCTCCCCACCATCCCCCTGGATCAGAAGGTTGCGCAGCTTGAACAACTGTGTTCACTATTACGAGACTATGTAACTTTCCCTCTATCGTTATACAACGCGCAAAGCCCTCTACTGCACCCTGTGGTTTCACTGCTATAATATGTGTTTTCCTTTTTACAAAGTGTTGTAAAGCACTCCGAAACCTTTGGGTCTGGCTAGCGCTATATAAAACTCCTTAATAAATAAATAAATAAAATCTATATTTGATTTTGCATTAAAACCATAAAAGCACATCATATACAGTTCATAAAAAGGAAAAACATTTTAAGACGAACGATTGATTGAGGAAAACGAGACTGTCTGTCTTAAAGGTCTGAGTTAAGTTGCTGAAATACACGTGGTGACTAGCAGCTTGGTCCTGGACGTAAATCACGGAGGGCATCGCCAAGCATCTATGTTTTAAGATAAACCGGGACTATATCATTTCACTCCAATGACATCCATATTCATTTATAACATGTTGCAATAACAGTTTGACCTATACATGCTATACACCTAAAAGCGGTTTGTGTTACACCCCTTGCGCGTTTAGTCAAATTAATGATAATAACATTTACATGATATAGATTCCTTCAAATATAAACCATGCAAAATGCCTTCTACATATTGCCTTCGTCTTCCTTTCGCTATAGTTCTTTCGGGCTGACCTAATTGATTTTATTCATAATTTTTACTATCCTGCTTCTTATGATCCATGCTTGGAGCAGGTATCTAAATAGAGCGAAGACCAAGTATTCTGAGGTATCACTTTTCAGGATTCTAGTGATTTCATTTAAGCGGGTTGCTGCTAGAATACGGCAAATCGGGATTAGCCATGTTCTTCTTGTCTCATGGTACATGGGACAGAAGTACAAGAAATGTATTTCTGACTCGAGTGCTGAGTCACACACAGGGCAACAGGGCGAAATATCAACCCTGTTCCAGTTGCTGACAAAACTATTAATTGGTAGAATACCATACCTAAATTATAGGTATAATGTTTTAGCAAGGGGCGGCTCTATTCGATTTAAAAATTCCTCTTGTAGCATACTATCTTTGATATTGAGGAACCTACATGTCAATTCCCCTGCAGCACTCTTATTGAGCCAGCTATCCATGACGTGATTCCAGTAATTCTTTTTAAGGTGATTTACCGATCTTTTTTCAATTTTACTGGGGGTTAGCCAAAGGTCAAACATGCCAAGTTTATTCAGCCATGTCTTAATGTGATTAAACCACTCAATACTCCCGTTAGTGTCTAATAATAGTATGTCTTGAATTGACTCTTTCAAGGGTAGTGGTGAATTGTTTGCCCATATGCGCATCCAGTAGACTAATGGTCGAAGAGCAATTACATGAGAGATGCTCCTCATTCCTAAATCTAGGCGCATGGGTGTGAGTGGTGCATTTCGGGGAAGTTCCATTATTGATCTGATGAAATTATTTTCAACCTTCTCAATGGCTGATACATTTACATGCCCCCATAGCTCTGCGCCGTACAGCGCTGCCCCAAGTCCCTTTGCCTGATACACTTGGGTAACAGGGATCAATGGTCTGAAGCTTGACTTTTTAAACTTTTTAGATAAGGCCGATCCCACGTGTTGTAGTGAGAATTGGCTTTTTTGTATTTGGGGTGACCACGATAGTGTGTTAAAAAACCTCACCCCCAGATAGTCAAATTGTTTAACTTCCTCCAGTATAGTTGTGCCCAGTTTTATACTTCGGTTAAAAGACTTGTGACGGTAAAAACCATGAATTTTGTTTTTAGGTGATTGATTTCCAGCCCCTGTTCTTCACAGCCCCTCCCAAATTGGTCCACTAAGTTTTGGAGCCCCATCGGTGACCTCGAAATAAGCAGGGTGTCGTCTGCAGAGTAGTGCAGGCACCTCACACCTTGCAAGCTTGGGGGGATCGCCCCTGCAATCCCTTAACTGATCAATCAAGCCATTTATATAAAGTGTGAATAGCGTTGGTGCCAAAACACATCCCTGCCTTACTCCGCGGCTCACCCCTATCCGGTTAGTTAATCCTCTGTCGTTACCCCATCTTATTTGAGCGTAGTTGTTTGTGTGGAGTCTAAGGATCTGCAAAAGGTTTGATGGCATCCCAAGGTTAGTCAAAGCTGTCCAAAGTTTTCCCCATGGTACTAAATCTAACGCGGCCCTGAGATCTACAAACACCATGTATAGAGAGCCTTTACCTATTTTTGCATATTTCCACAGGATCAAGAGGAAGCGAAGCAACTGGTCAACAATCTAATATGTATAAATATGTGTTATACACTTCACCAAAAGCATACGTGTTGTACCACATGAATATTGTTTTGCTGTGCCCCGAGATAATGTCTTGTGACATATGCTCCACTTTACCAATTTAGCTGCAAAACTGTGTAAATTGATGATATTCTTTGTTTGGTAGTTATATTCTATTTGTGAGTTCTGATGTTGAAAGTTATTTTTTGAAACTTGATTTTTTACAAATGTGTTCTTAAAATAAATTTAAATCATTATGTTACTAAACAGCTAGACTCAAATGTTTTGTAAAATATGTCTATATATCTATTTTTCACTTGGCTATTTGTATTCGTGACTACTGATTAAGGGTGGGCGGAATTCGCGTTACGCAAATCTCCGCAAAATTGCTAAAAATTTCCGCAAGCACGCGGAAATTCCGCGAAATTGCGGAATTGCTGGTCCCGCCCGTTCGCGATGTGTTTTTGCGTGCTCGCGGGGAAATATATCGCTAACTTGCCCATGCGGTCGCTAACGGGCGCGGGCATCTTGTTTTCACTTGTCCCGCCCGCTCGCGATGGTATTTCCTGTTCCGGGTCGCGTATTGCATGCTCCCGCCCGCTCGCGATGCTTATTTCCAGTTCCGGGTCGCGTATTGCATGCTCCCGCCCGTTCGCGATAAGGGTTTCCTGTTTGGGAACGCGCATTACGTGTTCGTGACGCTTTTTGCGTGCTCGGGGGGGAAATATCGCGCGAACTTGCCCATGCGGTCGCAATGGGCGCGGCCATCTTGTTTTTCACTCTATTGCTATGGTTCTGGGCCTGCTTTTCAATCCTCCCTCTATCTTTTCAATCCTTGTTTCTGTAAACTTTTTTTGGTCTTTTTATTTATTATCTATCTCTCTATTTTCCTGATTCTATATTTTGAGTTTTTTTCTACTTTTTGTGTGTTTTTAACTACTTTTTCACACTTTTTCTATTACCTGCTTTTTCATTTCTTTTACTTACTTTTTTTAATTCCTACCTTTTCTTTTCCGCCCCCCGCCTACCCAGAACCATGGCAAAGGGCCACAGCCACAGGGCTCGTAGTCGTAGCCAGAGCCGCGACCGCCTTCCTTGCGGAAGGCGGCGCCAAAGAGGGTTGCAGGCACGGGCCTTATTCAGTGAGGCGGAGGTGGCCGCACTGGTTTTTTTGTTCAGCGCCACCTCCCCTTAACCCTGGCAGCAGGCGGCAGGCCTGGGTCCGGGTACGGGCTCCGGGAGCGTCGGCAGCGGTGGGGCAAGGTGCGTCGGGCAGTGTTTCGCTGCTCTGGTGTTCGGCGCACCAATAATCAGCTGACGCACCGGTGGTTCGATATTCTGGACCGGGAGCAGGACCTGCTGGACCTGCTAGGAGTGGAGGTCCCGGGGCTTGGTGAGTAGCTATTTAATATTACTACTTTGTGTTCTTCTGCTCTGTGTTATATATTGCGAATATTTTTTTTTTCCGACCAGCAAGAATGCTGCTGCTTACATTGCAGGTAAATTACGTTTAAAAATCTGTGATTGTTATGACACAGGCGCTCGGCGCTACTAATCTTACTTGTTTGCAACTTTGCGCTCGCTTGGCCTGATGATTATGTAAGAGTTTACTTTAGAGAACTTAAGTGACGTAATGCTAGAGAGAGTAGTCCTTCCTTTGTCCTCCTGCCACTAAGAAGGGATAGTGGTGGATTGATAGGTTTAGTTACTTATTAGTTGGTAATTTCTAAGTGGTGTGCGTGACGCATCCTCTGTCACGTCACGTGCTGCTGAGTGCTGCTTACCCCAGTCCTTAGTAGAACCTTTTGTAGTTTGTTTACTGAGTGTTAATAGGCTTATATCATCACTAGCAGAAGATCAGCAGCAACCAGCCAACAATTTGGTGTATGCAAAAATGTATGCATGTGTCCTCCATCTATGCATTTTTGAGGACTAAAATAAATGGAAATGCAGACTTACTGAACAATTGGCCCGTCTGGATTGGAATAGGTGGGCTAGGTCAGGTGGTAGTTAGGCTTGCTAGACGGTCCGTGAATCTCGCAATACTACCAGTCGATCAGATAGGTCAATTTTATTGCAATTGTTGTTACCAAAAATGTTTTTGGTGCGTATTTGAAAATATTTTATTTATTTCACACCAAACTTTAATTTTTGTCTCTTTCTTTATGAAATCTTACATGATCAGTAGCACCCAGGGGCAAGAAGACGGGGTCACAGGCGGCGGGCCAAGAAGATCTCCAAGATGCCTCCCAGGGACAGGACCGCTCCTCTATCGAGGGCTCTGCTGCTGGCCCCAGTAAGTCCTCCAGTGGTTAATATTAATAATTATATTTCCCAAACTTTTCCTGCACCTTATTTTTTCCAAACTATTATTTCGGTATCCTAATTCTAATTTTTACAAATTCTTCTTTGATCTATACTATCTGTTTCTAAATTCTTATTATCCCTGCCTCTAACTGCGTCTGCTATGACTCTCTGTACTACTACTATTAGTCTGTCTGTAGCTAAGCTTGCCCAGTTGCCCACTCTTTATTTAAAATATTTTAAATAAAACTCAGATTCACCAATAACTATAGCCATTGAGTCCAGTCCTTTGGGTTGTCCTCTTCTACTACTTCTAGTCTTCTTATTCTTGAGGCTTTTCGACAATTCCCACCAAGAAAATGCCCAACCACATTTTACAATTTTTGATAGGATAGGACATACTACTACTGTTGTAGGGATTCTGCACATACAGAACTTTGCACAAGAAAATAGGACGTTGGTGATGGGAGATTGGACCTTCCTCACACCTCAATCAGAAGCCACCACAATCCCCTGACCGACTAGTTATAATGTCTCATTAGGTCTCCGAAACACCCCCCCCAAAATACCCAATGAGTAGACAACCCAGAACATAACACTCCCGACCTCTGTCGCGGAAGCAATGCACACCCTTTCGCTCACTCTCTCGTGTAAGTCCACACCAAATACCACCGAGTCTATGTAAGTTCAAAAGGTTTATTTTTATTTCCAACTGACAAGCTCTGTACGTTGTTCTATAATGCAGCAGCAACAGCAAAATGCATAAGATTAAAACAATAAACATTGTTACACTTAGTTACACTTACAAGTTACTTACAACTACAAGTCCATAGAAGCCAAAAGGCGAGATCATGATAACTGAACAGTGGTGGAAGAACCACCCTCCCCTTGGTAGGAATCTAGTTTATATAAAATTATAAATGGAGATGTGAGAATTCTGGGGACCCCTCACCTTAGAAGAACCTAGTACTGGTTACATCATAAGCTCTGCAAAGCTCTGGTTCTTCGTATAAGGGAATCTTCCGTCTGTTATGAGAAAAATGGTGCGCGTTAGTATAGTGCAAGCATTTCTCAGTCGTGCCAAAAAGTGCAGTATTTTTATGGATAAGCAATATGGACTAACACCAGAACTCCATAACAAAGTGGCTTGTTTTTCGACCTTGTACGCAGCGCTCAGACAGTAGCAGTATGAGCTCATGTGGGCTCAAAGGCGTCTTTCAAAACAAGCTGCGAGGTAACTTGCGCAAAAATAAAAGACAGAGCTAAAATGGTTGCATGGCTCGGGGTAACTTAGCAAAGACTAGAATGACCCTAGGGACCATATAACACTACTAGTGTCTACTCTACTACCTGATTTGTACTAGTGATGTATGTTGTATATGTATTATGTATGTATTAACTTTTTTTTCATTCTTGCTAGTGAAAAATAGGGGGAGGTGTATATGGCATCTGAAAAATGTGTAATGTTTTTTCTAGGCGTACTACCGACCACCAGTACCGGGGCCAGCGGCGAAGGTGACGCGGCCACTGAGGGTGCAGGCGATGCGGCAGTTGTAGGAGGAGCTGCAGGGGGTGAGCCAGCAGCAGTGGCGGGCGGTGGTAAGTTATATTCCTAATCCTTACTTATTGACATTACACTCGCTGCAAGGGTGTAATGTATACTGTACTGTTGAGACTTAAGTAAGAAGTTGTTGTGAACAGTTGAAGAAGACACCCTTTACTTAGCATTAGCAATAGCATTAGCGACGGGAGTGTACTGAGTAACCAATGGCCTCTTCTATCGGACTTCAACTCAGCTGTGAAAGTTTTATGGAGAAGACTAAAAGTCAGATCAGATGACCTTGATGGATGGGTTGAACGAAAAGGGAAAGAAGGGTGGAAGGAGGAAGGACGGGCGAGATTTTATATTTATGACTGGCAGAGAAGGATACGTGGGATGCATGCATAGGTGTGTGATAGGAATCAGATGCATGGGTGGTGGAATGCCTGAAACTCCCACAAATGTTCGAGGCTGAGGTAGTGGGAGGATAGATACATACCACAAATGTTACGTACTGTGCTTGCTAGTGCTACTGTGCCACTATGTGTAGAATGAATTTGTCTGACTGCTTTGCTAAGAGTATATTTTACAATAGTCTTGTTTTTTCTTCTTGATATAGCTACTCCTTCCAAAGGTAAAGTCAACAGGAAGGAGTTGGCAGCCAAGGCCCGGCACCGGAAGCTGGAGGCCATACAGGCTGAATACCAGCGGCTGGTTGTTCTAGAGGAGGAGGAGGCGGCAGCAGCTGCAGCCTCCTCCAATGCCCCGGGCCCCAGCCACCCCCCTCCAGGGTTACGGCGCCACCGCCTGGCAGCCGCCCGCCGCCACACTGCAAGAAGCACTGCTGCCCCCCCCCCTGTGGATGCAACTGCCGCGCGCTGAAGCGCCGCGTGGCCCGCCTAGAGGAGCGCATCCGTGTCCTGGAGAGGCGAGCCCGCTGAGACCCCGTTTATTTATTGCCCCTTTTTTATAGCTTATTTTGGTGGGTGGGAATTGGGCGTTGGGTTTTGGACTATTGGACATTTGTTGGACTTTTTCGTTCATGGACATGGACATTGATTGGGGTTAGGGAGAGGGGTGGGTCAGGTGTTGTGGGATTTTTTTTACATAGTTTATTTTTGTTAGGGTATTAAATTACATATTTAGACTTTATATACGATGTTGTTAATGTTTTGTGGGTGGGGTTACTGTTTTACGTCACACTGTTTCCTTGCTGATGCAGTGCCACAGCCAGTGTTTGATTTAAATAATTGGCTGAGTTACTAAGACACAAACAGACAGATGCGGTACCCCCGACTGAGGGACTTGTCCTACTAGTACTGTCAGTCTCTCCTCCTAATCTATGCATTCTGCAACTGGACTCAAAGGGGTGTGTGAAATAGAATTAATGAAAATAATTCTGTTATTAATTATGCCTCCCCCAAACTTCTTCTCTTACCTGTGCTTGATGTTTAACTTGGGCACGCCGAGGGCTGCATGGTGATGATGGTTTTCTTTCCCAACATGCCATGGTTGTGGTGGTAGTAGTAGTAGACCCTGGCAGTAGCACTTGCAAATAAAAGAAAATGAGACAGTCAGTCGCCTGAGAGAGACTGTGGGAGGAGTAGTAGAACGAAGTACAGTACGGAACTTACTGCCAAACAATAATATGCCAAAATACAAGGAAACATAATGGTTGCGGGGATAGCCTAGTACATAGAGTTACAAACTCTAGCTGTGTCGAGTCACTCGACTAGGCCTACAGTACACCGTGACTCGACACAAGCGTAACCGTTAGTGCTGTTTCGGAGGATGACAACAAATCCAATCTATGCCAGCAATTAATGCTGATGGATTAGGTTCCTTTGGTAAAAAAATCGCAAAAATTACTGCTCATAGGACGGTGGGCAAGCAGAAGAAGATCCTCGCCCTGCCTTGAAAATGCATTTTTGTTGCTTTAGCCACATCCGCCCCAGCAAGCGTGTGATAAATTATTGGTGTACATTTAATTTAGTCACACCTCAATAAGTCACACAGCCCGGGGGAAGAGGGTTAGGGTTTGATGAATGGTTGGGAAGGGGGGTTTTGGGAAAGGTTTGACAAAGAAAAACAGTACGCATGGACAATAACAAAACATAATCTTGGCAGACAACCATATCCATAAATCTGTTAAGGGAGAAAAAGGAAATGCATGCATGATGATGATAACTTGATGGTTAATGATAGTACTTACTAACTACTACTACTAGACAATTAGACAGTACAGGGCAGCAGTATATTATGCAATTTGCCTTGCCTGTCTGCCCTCAGAGAGACCCGAATTACATACAGTTTCTGTTCTGTTGTACCGGCCCGGGCTTAAAGATAGCAAAGAAAAGTCAAAAATTGCTGTAGGGATGAATTGAATTATAAGCAGAGAGCAAACATAACAACAACAACACACAGTAGTAATGATTGAAGACAAAAAATGAATCAAATTTAAAAGATGATGAAAGTTGATACTGTTACTGTATGTTATCCTGGTCAAAATGGGGAGTTGCATCTCGGCATTCGTATTGGTCCTCCCTTCCATGGACGCTCCGGCCATCAATCTTGGGTGACGCCACTGCCTGCCTGGCAGATGTAGATTCATTGGTAAGGTAAGTGAGAGTTGTTTTTCCCAGTGTAGCACAGGGTAAGGGCCGGCCTGTAATTGCAGATGGGAAAACAAAAGGGATATTGAAAAATCAAGTAGAAAAAAATGCCTAAATTACGGTGGAGTGCAACAAGAACACTTTCAGAGGCGGCATGGATTTGGATACATCATGTCTACTCTAGTCTGTTTCCAGCATTAACCTCCAACAACAACAGGACAGAGCAGGCCCACGGCACCCGTGACACATCCTCCATTTAGCGTACCTTTTTTGACAAAGGCAGACAAAGCAGATATACAGCAACATAGTATTTTACAAATTAAGTGACTAAATCAATGCCCCGCTGTCAGTCATACCACCACACTCGACTCCACCACTACACAGACATGTAGGTCTGCAGTGGTTGTTGTTGACTTGGTTACCTTTTAATGCACTCATGAAACGCACTGAGTTATTCCATCAATCATCTCGGATCGTACTGAGTGACTGCGAAGAGATAATGTCACTGTGGTCATCATCATGGTGTGTTGTCCAACTCAGTGTGCAGTAGTGTACAGATTGAGTCCCCTTTCCATATTCAAAATGCAATGGATCGGCCTGCAGTAGAAGTAGAAAATTGTTATTGAAAAACAAGAATGGAAACAAACATTGCATTGAGTTACTTTTAGTGTGTAGATTAGATAATAGTACACAATGAATTACCTTCATGCACTACAAACAACAACAACACAAATCACTCAGTCAGCGTTCAATGCATGTCATCATTCATTACCTGTTCCTTCTCATCTTCAGTTAATGGGCAGTCTGTATCGGCTCGGAAAGAAGGATAGCTATAGTAGTCATCATCATGTTCCACTTCTTTTGGAGAGACTCAACGAGGCAAGATTTTAGTTTTTCTTCGATTATGCTACATCCAATCATCATCTGGCTTGAGGGCAATAGATTTAGGTCGATTCAGGAGGATGGAGGAGCAGGACTCGGAGGAGTGGACTGAAATGCAGACAGCTGAAACTCATATAAGGCAATAAAATACGAAGACGGTGGTGATGGATTTGTTGTGATTTGAAGTTTCCAAACAGAAAGACAGACACACAAATAGAAGTAAATAAGGGAGAACCACAGTAAGAAGTGGAAGCCTAGTTGTCAGGGAAGTATAGCTCGTCCTCAAACTATGGGGGTTCAACCAGAAGTAGGTAATCAGCATCCAACACGCTACTTCCGTCACCTGAGCCGCTGTCCTCATCTTCCTGCGTTGATTCATGTATTGTGTAATTCGGTGGTATAAATTGCTGATTCATTTTGATCAAGGTTAACCTCTCCACGTTTTTGGGTGAGAGACTGGTCCTTTTCACTGTTACAATGGAACCAGCAGCACTGAAAACATGTTCAGAAGAGACACTTGCGACAGGGCAAGCCAGATAGTTTATCGCCAGCCTGCTGAGCACTGGCCATTGGCCCCTTTTGCCATACCAATACCGCAATGGGTTTTGATCAATGTAGACCTCTGTTGGGTCATCCAGGTAGGCCTGGACCATTCGGTCAATGTTCAGGGGTGCTACACTTTGTGCGGCCTCTTTTGTCTTTGCATCAGCACTGGACCTAGCAAGTCCTTGCTGTAAATACCAATCCTGTGCCATTTGTACTGGGGCTGATGATTCGGTTCTTGCTGTTGTCGATAGTGTTGGTGACAGCTGTGAACCAAATGCACTGCCCACAGGCTCTGAAGTTGAACTTGACGCCGGATGCCCTGCTGCAGTACTTGACGTGGGTTTGAGGCCTTTAATTACCAGCCGTTCATTTTCCAATGTACTGGCTGCCTCAGCTATCCAAGTTTTGTACCGGGCAACATCCACTTCTGAGAAAGGGAGTAATGTCTTAATGTGCAGGGCCGATTTGTACCGTGGATCCAGAATTGTGGCACAAATGTAATGTTTTTGTGACAGAATCTTATTTTGCACACTTGCATTTTCACTTAAGCGACATGATAAGCTCTCCACCAACTCATATGCTTCTTTTTTTTCCTCCACACCTATGTACGCTTCACACACCTCCTTCAGCTGTTGCTCTAGCATGTGCAACAATGGGATAGCTTGGCCCATAGTACAGTCCTCCTTGCTGACTTCACGTGTGAAGACCTCGAAAGGAAGAAGCATCTCTGTAAGAGATTTAACTAGGCACCATTGGTCCATCTGAAGGGTCATGCCTTTCACAGTAGCATCCGCCCTTCGCATGACATATTCATTGATTGGTCTGTACTGCTCAAACAGATGGTCAAGCATGTAATACGTTGAGTTCCAACGTGTTGCCACCTCCTGGATGAGTGCTTTGACTGTCATTCTATAGTCACGTTGAATGATCCTCAGCTGCTTCCGGGCTTTAAAAGAATGGCTGAAATGCGTGCATATTCTGCGGCAGGTGGTCAGTAAGTTGCTGACTATGGGTTATTTTTTCAGAAAGTCTTGAACTATAATGTTAATGCAGTGCGCCAAACACGGGACCCTGAAATACTCACCAAGCGCCATGGCCTTAAGTATATTACTGCCATTATCCGTGGCAACAAAACCAATGTGAAGCCCTCTGGGGCGCAGCCATTCAAAGACCTTGCTGTTAAACTCTTCCAAAATGTTTTCAGCAGTATGAGATTTCTCCATGGCGAACATGGCTACAGTTGCATGTTTCCGAGTAGCATTAAAAATCTCAGCTGTGTCAACAGCACCTACTTCAGATAGCTTTTCTCTAACCCCCACAAAAGAGACCCAGTGTGCAGTGATGCACATGTAATCAGTGGCATGGCAACTGGTCCACATGTCTGTTGTCAGGTGGATTTTGTGAACAGCACTCTGCTGCAAAGCTTGTCCAACCAATTCCAGCACATCGTGATGTAGTGCTGGAACAGCAACTCGGGCGAAATAGGACCGGCTGGGAACCTTCCATTTAGGGCAGATGGCTGACACAAATTCAAGGAAACCCACCCCTTCCACAAATGAAAAAGGGAGAAGGTCCAGCGCTAACATTTTAGCCAGCTTCACATTGTACAACCGTGCCGTTGGGTGGTTGCGTTGGTACTGCCCCTCCGACCTAAGCATGCTGTCAATGGTAGGCTGGAATATTTTCCTTTGTGGTGCACCTTTCTTCTTGAACCCAGCTAGGCTCAACAACGCTGCACTTTTGCTCATTGCAGTGCCCGGTTGCCTTGGTGTCTCATGTTGACTCTTACTACGGTGCCACTCAGATGTTGCTGAGGATGTGGGCATTACCACTACACTGCTGGGGGTAGGGCTAGAAATGTCTCCCTCTTGTTGACCTTCCACCGCGATCATATCTTCCCCTACTTCTTCATCCCCAACAACAGCAATGGGTCCAGTTTTACTCTTTTCTAAGTGAAGTAGGTGAGCCTCCCACTTGATACTGTGGTATTTTTTGAGATGACTTGTTTGTCCTCCGGTACCATAGTTTGTACCAAGCTTACCCCGCCTAACAGCCTGCCGACAAATTGAGCATATAGCAATGTTCTCCTCCTTACTGCTAACCGAAAAGAAGTCCCAAACTGGGGAGGAGAACTTTCTGGCGCTGCTGGAGGTACCACTTTCAATACCAGATGAAATGGAGGGTGTGCCTGGAATTTGACTCTGTGCACTTACATTACCACCACCTACTGAGGTGGTGGTTGAGCTGGATGTAGGTCCCTGCCGGGCCTTTGCAAAGGCAAATATGGAAGCTGGAGGTCGTGTTGGCGTTACCTGTGTTGGTGGTATCCGTGCTACATCCCTCGCAGCGATTTGTCATAGTCTAATAATGTTGGTCTCCATCTCCACAGGCCCAGGAGTGATGTTCATGATGACTGGCTCTTCATCATCATCACCCCCCTCGTCTACATCTACCTCCATAACTGTAAGGCTTTCTGGAACCTTCCTTTTCACTAGCCTTGTCTTGTGGCGTGCATCACTCTCAGGCTGAGCTGGTGGCTTCCAAGTGGCATCTAGATCATCAGAAGCGGGGCTTGAAGAAGAAGTTGATGGACTAACCCTCCTTTTCCTTGCTGGGGGTATGGAAGACAATGGATCTTCTGGAACAGTGGCTTGCTCCTCTTCGTCTGCAAAAAGCTCGATTTCCTGAACTGCCCCTACTTCAGGTGGAACAACTACTATTGTGGGCTGTGGTTCCGGCTGTGGTTCTGGCTGCGGCTGTGGTTGCGGCTGTGGTTCCGGCTGTGGTTGCGGTTCCAGCTGCGGTTCCGGCTGTGGTTGCGGCTCCGGCTGCAGTTGCGGCTGGGGTTGCGGCTGCAGTTGCGGTTGCGGCTGCGGTTGCGGCTGGGGTTGCGGCTGGGGTTGCGGCTGGGGTTGCGGCTGGGGTTGCGGCTGGGGTTGCGGCTGGGGTTGCGGCTGGGGTTGCGGCTGGGGTTGCGGCTGCGGTTGCGGCTGCGGTTGTCCACTAATCTGCTGAGTTTCCGCCTGCGAGTGCGTGGATTGGGTACTACTTTGCGATAATGACATTTCAACATCACTGGTCGTTAGTAGACTGGCTACCTCTGCCACAGTCATGGGCTTGGGCCTAGGTTGCTGGGGTGGGCCCACTGATGCAGAGGTGCTGCTCCCAGCTTGGTCCCCGCCGGACACCACTGCTGCAGGCGTAAGTTTTTTAACCAAAAACACATCGGCCGGCACACCAGTCTTGGCAAGTGCCACTTCCTTCTTCTGTCCCTTCTTCTCACTGGCAACTTTCTTGGTACTGGAGGACCTGGTACCTTTCTTTGGGGCCATCTTCTTCAGATGTCAGCAGGACGCAGGTGCACAAGTTGCAGAGATGTCTGTGGTCACACGTGGACGTGACGCGCAGCAGGACTTCTGCCTGGCAGTACAACGGGTGATGATGATGATGATGACACCTCCTCCTCTGTCTTTTTGTGCACCTAAAAGCAAAGAAGCCAGGAGAAGAACATCAGTGAAATGTTGCATTTGTTGTTGTGGTTCAATTACTAGTAGTACAAACAAACAAATAAAAGATATAAATTAGTGTAGCCATTTGTGAGACTGTCAACAAGGGCTTTCATGGTATACTGTGTACACTGTCAGGAAGGATAGGAAAGAAGAAGAACAACAACAAAATACAAATGTAATAGAAGTGGACCCTGTTTGGCATTAAATTATTTGCTCATCACATCATTCAGGGAGCTGCAGCTGGCAAAGGGGATGGATGCAAGCAGTAAGCCAAGAGGAAAACCATGCAGGCCTAAATGGCAAAAGCAGCACACTTATAACTCCCACCAGAAATGGCCACCAGCCACATGGACACTCACAAATCACAAGCAACAAGCATGAGGCCTGGAAAACAAAGTACTGAAAACAGGCCTACGATAGCCAGGCAAAGGCTGCATGGTAAACCACACTGCTTTGCCTGTAATGCAATAACATGCAAAAACAAAAATCCACAGGGCTAAACAAGGCCTGCAACACACCACACACAACTAAGGCATGTATTTAACACACAGCCCAAAAAAGTGAAATACACCCAAAAATACACATTTTGCAATTCAATCCAATGCCATCCATGTGCCCTCAATGATGTTTAAAAATTCAACAGAACACACAGAAACAGTTGTTTCATGCAACCCTGACTACCTCTGCGCCTACTGGATGAAAGGCCTGTTGGCAGACTATCAATCAATCAATCACAGAATTTGTAGAGCGCACTACTTACCCGCGAGGGTCTCAAGGCGCTGGGGAGAGGGAAGGGGGGGGGTTCTGCTACTGGTCGAACAGCCAGGTCTTGTGTAGCCTCCTGAAGGTCAGCAGGTCTTGGGTCTGTCGTAGGCTTCGTGGAAGGGTGTTCCAGGTCTTGGTGGCGAGGTGTGAGAAGGATCTGCCGCCAGTGGTTGTTCTTCGAATGCGAGGGACGGTGGCGAGGAAGAGGTCGGCGGAGCGGAGCTGGCGGTTGGGGACGTAGAAGAAGAGTCGTCTGTTGAGGTAGGCTGGGCCAGTTTTGTGGAGTGCCTTGTGTGCGTGGATGAGGAGTTTGAAGGTGATCCTCCTGTCGACGGGGAGCCAGTGCAGGTTCCTCAGGTGGGGGTGATGTGGCTGTGGCGTGGTACATCGAGGATCAGGCGTGCGGAGGCGTTTTGTATGCGTTGCAGTCGATTGATGAGCTTGGCCGGGGCTCCCGCGTAGAGGGCGTTCCCATAGTCAAGTCTGCTACTGACGAGGGCCTGGGTGACTGTTCTTCTTGTGTCTGTCGGGATCCACCTGTAGATCTTGCGAAGCATGCGGAGGGTGTTGAAGCAGGAGGAGGAGACTGCGTTGACTTGCTTGGCCATGGAGAGCGTTGAGTCGAGGATGACTCCTAGGTTGCGTGCGTGGTCGGTGGGTGTCGGGGCTGCTCCCAGCGTCGTTGGCCACCAGGAGTCGTCCCAGGCTGAGGGGTTGGAGCCGAGGATGAGGACCTCCGACTTGTCCGTGTTCAGCTTTAGTCGGCTGATCTTCATCCAATCGGCGACGGCCTTCATTCCTTCATGGAGATTGGCTTTGGTGGCGAGGGGGTCCTTGGTGAGGGAGAGGATCAGTTGAGTGTCGTCGGCGTAGGAGATAATGTTGAGGTCGTGCTGTCTGGCGATGCGTGCGAGCGGGGCCATGGAGATGTTGAACAGTGTTGGGCTGAGGGAAGATCCCTGGGGTACGCCGCAGATGATCTCGGAGGCTTCGGATCGGAAAGGTGGGAGGCGGACTCTCTGGGTTCTGCGGTCGAGGAAGGAGGTGGTCCATTCCAGGGCCTTGTCTCGGATCCCTGCGTCGTGGAGGTGTGCGCGTAGAGTGCGGTGGCAGACAGTGTCGAAGGCGGCGGAGAGGTCCAGCAGGATGAGGGCTGCGGTCTCACCGTTGTCCAGCAGGGTCCTGATGTCGTCGGTGGCGGCGATGAGGGCAGTCTCAGTGCTGTGGTTGCTGCGGAACCCCGATTGGGATGGGTCCAGGATGCTGTTTTCTTCGAGGTATCGGGTTAGCTGTTTGTTGACGATCTTCTCGATGACCTTGGCTGGGAACGGAAGCAGGGAGATGGGCCGGAAGTTCTTGAGGTCTCTTGGGTCCGCCTTGGGTTTTTTGAGTAGGGCGTTGATCTCTGCGTGTTTCCAGCTCTCTGGGAAGGTCGCGGTCTCGAAGGAGAGATTGATAACGTTGCACAGGTGGGGTGCGATGGAGCTGCTGGCTTTGTTGAAGATGTGGTGCGGGAAAGGGTCTGACGGGGAGTCAGAGTGTATTGTGCCCATGGTCTTCATGGTGTCATCGATGTTCACGCTGGCCCAGGCTGGCAAGGGGTCATGGTCGATTGTGTGCGGCGGGTCTGGTGTATCTATCTTGGTGGGGGCTGTCTGGGTGTTGAAGCTGTCGTGGATGTCGGCGATCTTGCGATGGAAGAAGGTGGCGAGGGAATCGCATAGGGCTTGCGACGGCTGGATGTTGTTGGTGTTGGAGCTGGGGTTGGAGAGTTCCTTCACGATGTTGAAGAGCTCCTTGCTGTTGTGTGCGTTGTTGTCGAGGCGGTCTTTGAAGGAGATTCTCTTGGCGGACCTGATGAGGTGGTGGTGGTTACGGATGGCGTCTTTATGGGCTGCGTGGCTGTCCGGTGTCTTATCACTGTGCCATTTCTTCTCAAGTTTCCGGCAGGTACGCTTGGAAGCTAGGAGTTCCGGGGTGAACCAGCTGGCTCTTTTGGTGGTGTCGCTGTAGGTGAGTTTTTTCAGCGGGGCGAGGGTGTTGGCACAGTCGTCTATCCATCGTCTGAGGTTGCAGGCAGCGTCGTCGGTGTTGGATGGGTCGGAGGGAGGGCTGAGAGCGAGGTTTGCCCGTAGTTGGTCTTCGGTGACTTTGCTCCAGCAGCAGCGTGGGATCTGTTCGGTGCGGTGGTGTGTGGTGGGTTTCTGGAAGGTGAAGTGGATGCAGCGGTGGTCGGTCCAGAGGAGTTCCGTGGTGTGGCTGAAGGAGACATGGGAGCTTGAGGAGAAGACGGGGTCGAGCGTGTGGCCGGCGGATTGTGTCGGTGTTGTGACGAGCTGTCTCAGTCCGAGGTTGGCGAGGTTGTCGATCAGGGTGGTGGAGTTGGCCACAAGCTTGCAGGACTATGGATAAAAGCACACTACCGGGCTTCACAATGGCCAGGCACACATCAAGAAACTGAAGACAGACAATGCAGGCCTATGGCAAAAAGCACACTGCCTGGCTTCAAAATGGCCGCCAGCCTCATGGCCAGGCCCACAACACCAAGAAACTGAAGACAGACAATGCAGGCCTATGGCAAAAAGCACACTGCCTGGCTTCAAAATGGCCGCCAGCCTCATGGCCAGGCCCACAACAACAAGAAACTGAAGACAGACAATGCAGGCCTATGGCAAAAAGCGCACTGCATGGCTTCAAAATGGCCGCCAGCCTCATGGCCAGGCCCACAACAACAAGAAACTGAAGGAAGACAATGTAGGCCTATGGCAAAAAGCGCACTTCCTGGCTTCAAAATGGCCGCCAGCCTCATGGCCAGGCCCACAACAACAAGAAACTGAAGACAGACAATGCAGGCCTATGGCAAAAAGCGCACTGCCTGGCTTCAAAATGGCCGCCAGCCTCATGGCCAGGCCCACAACAACAAGAAACTGAAGACAGACAATTCAGGCCTATGGCAAAAAGCACACTGCCTGGCTTCAAAATGGCCGCCAGCCTCATGGCCAGGCCCACAACAACAAGAAACTGAAGACAGACAATGCAGGCCTATGGCAAAAAGCACACTGCCTGGCTTCAAAATGGCCACCAGCCTCATGGCCAGGCCCACAACAAGAAGCCTAGTCCACAAAGGAAACACATGCAGGCCTTAGTATATGGCAAAAGCAGCACACTTGTAACTCCCACCAGAAATGGCTACCAGCCACATGGACACTCACAAATCACAAGCAACAAGCAGGAGGCCTGGAAAACAATGTACTGAAAACAGGCCTATAATAGCCAGGCAAAGGCTGCATGGTAAACCACACTGCTTTGCCTGTAATGCAATAAAATGCAAAAACGAAAATACACCGGGCTAAACAAGGCCTGCAGCACACCACACACAACTAAGGCATGTATTTAACACACAGCCCAAAAAACTGAAATACACCCCAAAAAAACACATTTTCCAATTCAATCCAATGCCATCCATGCCCCCTAAATGATGTTTGAAATTAATAAACACATCACACAGCAATCCATGACCCATGACTAGCTCTGGACCTACTGGCTACCCACAACGATTTATTTTTAAAAATTATGAAAAGTACCAAAAATGAAGTTGCAGCAACTGCAATGCCCCAATCAAACAACACCAACTTACGTGTAAAATCTCAAATCCCAAAATCCTCAAATCCAATGATAAATGCAGCAGACACAAAGAGTGATCCTTCCAGCTCAAATCCAAGTGAAAAATGAACAGGAGATGGACAAAGCACTGGGATGAGCCTGCTGGACAGGAACAGGAAGTAGGAGACTCTGTGGCACTTCCTCCCTCTCCCCCCTCAAAAAATTTGACCAAAAAGGACAGCCAAATATCAATCTGAGTTTTTTTTTTCATCCAAATCATCAATTTATAGAGGGTTTTATGCTGCTTGCGATGTTATTGTTCTCCAGATTGAAAATTTTGCGTGTTCGGGATCGCGAGCTGTACCAAAATATCGCCGGATGTCCGACGTCGCGCCCGAATGACGTGTTCGCGGTCGCAATCTCTCTCGCGGTGCACGATGGCGCGGCAAATGACGTGTTCGCGATCGCACACTCTCGCGTTGTCCGATGGCGTGGCGAATGACGTGTTCGCGATCGCAAACTCTCACGGGATAACGCGGCCGGCTACCGAAATCTCGTGGCGCACACGAACGGATAGGAAAACCCGTCGGCGAACGCAGGAATCCCGGTAAGTCGCTATCGCGCGCACTAGAACGCATTTTTAAAGCGCGACAAGAAAATAATTCCGCTACGCCGCGGATCGCGGAATTGTTGGCAATTCCGCGTTCTCCGCAGAACGCGAAATTGCCTAAATTCCGCGAGCGGAGCGGAATTGGATGGACAGGCCTCCTACTGATGTCTTTGCGACCTCCGGTGTTGCTGTGAAGAAGGAAAATACATTTTTGATGTAGTTATATAGAAAATGAATACAAAGAAGAAAGTAAAATTAGTATCTTACTAAATAGCTACACTGAAACTTTATGTAAAATATGCCTATATATGTGTTTTACACTTTGTCAAAAATGCCAGGTATTTGCAGTGTATCCTTGGCAATTGCACTCATAGAATCACAAAGGCACTACCTATGCAATCATACAGTCACCCGGGCACTACTCATGCACTTATGTAATTACCCAGCTATTACACACTCACTCACAGGCCCATACAGCCACTCACACACCCAGTCACTGACCTATACAGCCACTCACACACCCATTCTCAAAGTTGACAGGTTACAGTTAGGCAATAAAATTAAAAATACCTTCAAAATTCACTGAAAAAAAACAAAGGTTACAGGGATGTTATAGTTAGGAATTAGCATTTAAAAACCTTAGAAATTAACTGAAAAAAACAAAGGGTACAGGGACATTATAGTTAGGAAATATAATTTTAAAAAGCCTTAGAAATTTACTGAAAAAAACAAAGGTTACGGAGACGTTATAGTTAGGCTCAAGTTTCACTCGTACAAAATCAGAGAAATTCAGCAGATATAGTTAGCTGAGGTAACTATAAGTTGCGCCCCGGCAATGCACTGCTTATGACCTCACATATTACATCACTCATGACGGCTATTTCCACCCTGCCCCCTTTTCTTTTTTTTCAAATTTAAAAAAAAACCTCAGCTGAAGCCGAGTCCCAAAATGGCTGCCTATACTTCAACCAATCACAGTTCTGCAGATTTCTCACCTAGGTGTATGGAAAACAGGCATGTGATATACTCTTAAATAGAACATTAGACTTTTGAGAACTCCATTGAAGACAATGGAGTAGTTCTGGGCTTATAATGGCTGGAATGAGCCTTCTGCTCCAACATTCTGATGCTTGTCTTCATGTTTCACCCTTTCTAATTTAGACCATTGTACCCACAGTGGGTGGATTGTTCTAGTAGCCTCATAGCCCTTCTGCCTTGGGCTATGCCAGTTGTTAAAGGCCCACTCCCGTGTTATAGGCCTCACCCGGGGCTTGGGCCTACAACTCGGGTTCCAGGCCTTTAACTATCGGTATTGCCTTCAGCATCGGGCTATAATGTTATGCTGTAGAACTAGCCCATGCCTGGAAAATTACAGAGCCATCTAAAAAGTCATACTTTTCTGCAATGTGTAGGCATGTTTCATTTATTCATTTATTCTGACATTTATGTAGCACACCTGCATTTCAACATCACTAGGGAGCTTTACAATGAAATGTTCAAATTAACAGGATTTTATTGAGATGGGGTGTACTGGAAAATTAAAAAGTGTAAATAACATTGGAGTCTAGCATGAGACATAAATGATTTGTTTATTTCAATACATTATACTAAGTATTGTTTGAAAAGATGAACTTTTGATGTTTCCGAAAGGTTAGGTCAAAATTAGGTGGTTGAAGGGGCCACACTGAAGAAACACTGTCTTTGAGCAGCAGAGGTTCAAGTGAGAGAGAATTGTGAACGTTTAGAAATCTTTAACTACCAGAAATCTTAAGCAACTCCACAAGGTTGGCTGGAGTGTTATCATGGTGAGCTTTATGGACATAGACAAGGCAGCACATTTGAAATGTAACTTTAGCTGATATGGGCAATCACTGTAATCCATGAATGATGTGGAAAATGTGATGAAATGTACAAGCAAAATGGACTAACCTATCCACCGAGTGGAATATTTCTTTGAGAAGAGTTATCAATAATGGAGGAGCTTCAGCCAGAAGAGAAATGCCGAAATCAAGCCATGTAATGACAAGTGTGTGGTCAGCCATGCTTAGCAGATTAGGGGGGCAAGGAGACTTTTTTTAACGTATAGCTAGGAAAGTTCAGAACTTCAGTCATCTTACTGGATTGAGTTGAAAGTTGATGACCAAATAGAATATGAAGCCAAGCGATTTGACTGATGGGTGTGGTGTGGGGACAAGGACAATCAGATTTAGACAGTCGAGAAGCTAGAGTTATGTTCCCGGGTTAGGCCCATGTAGCGAAGCTGCTTATATCTTACATTGTCCTCTTTTTCACAATAAAAGTTTTGCCGTGAACTTTTGCACATATTTGCATGCACGACAATGTTGGATTAGTTTCTCTGAAACTGCTTTGTTTACACATCTAGCTACGCATAACATTATCACCATGCCTCGAGTATCATGTACAAGGCCTCTTTACACACTATGTACAAATGTTGTTTATCTTCATCCATGGGGCGACAGAGCTATCTACATATCCATAACATCGCTAATCTACAACGTACTACGCAAGGCTTCTTTCTATTATAAATAATGAGGATACCGAGGGATTAGCAGAGGAGGCACTTCAGCTGACACTGAGGGTCCCTGCATGCTGACACATCACCATGCAGCGGTCTGACATCTTCGTGGGGGGTGTCCAGTTCATGACCAAGATGGGGTCCTTCATCCTCTCCCTCCAGGTAATGGGGTTGGATCGTCCCTTGGGGAGATTCTTGGGTTTACACCCACACACCCTCTAGGTACACTTAGAGTAGGGTTTTGCATAATAGGATAAAGCCTGATTACTGCCTTGTATATATGCCTGCATATATACACATTTTTAGCAGCATGGTAGAGCTGTACCTACTATTTACTCTTTTGGTGCTCGTAATCACTTTCATCTGCTTCTGTCTACTGATTATCGCACCACATGTATTCTATACAAGAATAATGTTGGTTCAATAAATATATTGTAAACATCCCACTGTGTATTCTGTATATTTTCTCTGAGCACACATAAGCACGAGTGACTGAGCAAAAGGTTCCGATCTGCTTCCACGATCCCTTAGGGACATATCCTGCGGGGTGCCCAGAATAAGTCTAAGTACCTCACCCAAAGTTTATGTTGTCCAAACAAACGTGCAGGTCCTACGGATTCGTGGGAACTACACAACACTAGGTGTTGCAAGGTGGAATATTATGTGGTATGGTTGGGAGGCCCTATAATGCAATATTCTCACAATACACAGTGGATGATCCTTGGGTTCAACAACAATAATCCTTAGCTCAATCCTGGTAGTGTGGCAAAGAGCAGTCAGGCATTGCTGGAGGAACATATGCTAAGCATTTTACAGTACCGTCATGGTGCATAAGTAATTGGGAAAACTTGAAAGAAATCTGACACCAATTTATAAAAATAGAGTGTATTTTTATATAAATATAGACACTAAAACAGACTTTGTGTAATACATGCAACCGGAGTTGTGGATTTTTAAAGTGTTCAAAAATGGATGCATTTATCTGTATCTGTAGGGTTAGTTCAAATGAGCCTTCTTGTGGATAAGGTAATTTGGGTTCCTAGATCAAGTTCCAACAGTCATTACTTTGTTACCTTGCCCATGGAGTCTTGGTGCAGCGGTGACTTTGCTGTCCTTGATACTGAAAGGTATACGCAGGAGCTGTCAAACTTGCAGCACTTGACAAAACCACACTTTGATATGGAGTTCCACTCTGCCCACAGGAATTGTAGGCCTTTGGGGTCCTAGGACCCAGGTTCAACAGCTGGATTTCTTCTACCTTGCTTGGCGGCTCCAGGTGCAGAGGTAGCTGGCAGCTGTCAGGGCAGGTTGCGCCAAAGATGCTTTATCACATACTCGAAGACTCCACCTTCAGGATGCACGAACACAGCAGCAGGGTCGTTGCTGACGTCGGTCGATGTCGCTGTGAGGGGTGGAGATGTCCTTCAAGCAGTCGATCACCCGACTGCCGATCACCAAGCCTTGGCTGCTGCAAATGTAGTCTACGGTTACTTTGGCAGATGGAGGGCGACAGGAGTGGATTTGCGACTTGCAACTTGGTGTAAGCTTGGCTACTACTCTGGACTTGCAGGACACCACTTCTCTTTGGGCTCACTCTTGACAATCCAAGTGGGTTGCAATTCCTGTCACACAGTACGTTGAGCTTTCTGCAGCTTGCAGGGGACTGGACCCACCAATCCTTGGGAGTCTGCTTTTGTTTCTGGCGTCCACTGGAGTCCCTCTTGCTGGGAGCAACAAGAGTTTGACGAAGACACGCGTCGACCACACGGTACCAGTATATAGTCTCTTCAGGGCACCTAAGTTTCCTATCTTCGCACTGCAGCAGAGTCCAACTTTCTGTTGGTGGTGATGGCGTCTTCTTTGTGCCTCTTCTCAGATTCAAAGTCAGAACTGTGTTTCTGGTACCAGGGGAGCCCCTTATATCCTTAAATCCTAGTTTATGGGGAGTTAAGGGTGTAAAGGACAGTGGTCAATGGGCTACTAATCCCTGCGGCTAACCCGACCCTGAGATGACAACATCCTGTGGTTGTACATCACCTTTCTACCCAGATTAATCTAATTTAGGGTCTTCCAACATGGCAGAACCCTTCCTTGGATGTACAGACCTCCTAGCCCACCCCTCAAGGTGTGGCTTGCCTCTTGGAGGTGTACACCTCCTGAATAACTAATTTTCCCACCTGTCGGGATGGACTGTGTGGGAAGGGCTTCGTACTCAAGTGGGGGACAAGTACTCTTGCATATCAAGGGTGGTGAAGACTTTGAGGCTCACCGCCTTCATTGCTATAAACACTAGCCATCCTGGGAGGGAGGAGTTGTGACCTCCTTCCTGCCCAGGCCTTTGTCTCTGTTCTGGAGAGATGCCAGCACATCCCACCAGGAGGGCAGTCTCTTGTCTTGGTGGCAAACGGCTTGGGGAAGCCCGCCAAGGCACTGGCGATTTATATCCTAGGGGGGCACCTACGCAGAGTGGCACCCCTGTGCATGCCAGCTCACTCTCGATACGGGAATCGTGTTGGGGTGAAAAAGCATGGTGTTTGACACCAAACACAACACCATTTGGGCATTCCATAATAGAGCTGGCTATCTCGAGTTTTCTCTGTAACCAGCCTATGTTACTCTATGGACAGCCGTTCACTTACCGTAAAACCTTGCTTCACAGGGTTACTGTACGGATATATATGTATAAACATATATATCCACTCCTTAGAAATAATGAGGTCTACCTCCTGGGCTTAGAACAACAACCTTAAGAGTAACTTACTTACATTAAGGCTGTGGTGTGGCTCGGCAGCACATGGTGTGTGCAGAGTCACTCTCGAGGAGACAGGCTGCTCGTGCAGGGCTGCAATGGCAGATATACTTTTACTTGGGTCACATAGGGTGGCACAATATAGTGCTGCAGCATTGGCAACCCCTTTACCACCCTTGCCCTGGGTACCATCGGTACCATATAATAGGGACTTATAAGGGGGAAAAGCACCTTTCTAATTGAGTGTACCTATTAACATCACTTTTAGAAGAAAGATCACGGGCACTGAGGCCTTATTAGCAGGTCCCAGTGCACTATCAGAGTCAAACACCAGCATCTAGCAGTTCTAATGTGGAGCAAAAATGGGGGGTGGCATCTGCAAAGAAGCCTAGTTTCTAATACTAGGGGGCCGATTCCGATTTCGGCCGGAAGGGCACCGAACGATGGTCGGAGCCCTTCCGACCGAATCGGAACGTGCCGGCCGGATTCCTTTCCGACCGAGCCATTCCGATGGGCTCGGTCGGAAAGGTATCCGACTGGGATTTCCGGATGGCTTACGACGGGCTCGGAGAGCCCGTCCGCTGTCCGGAAATCCTTCAGTACTCCCCCGGCCGCCTCTTCACGACCGAGGGAGTACGATGGCAGTATTTCACTGCCTTTTCGTGCCGGTCTTTCCGGCACGAAAAGGCAGTCGGTAACTGTCTTTGGGGGCCCCCAGTAGGGCCCCCATGGGTGCGAGGCCGCCGAATGACAGCCTGGGGGCACCTATGGTGCCCCTCTGTTGATCCCTGCACCCGGTGGCAGGCACCTTGGGGTGCCGGCCACAGGGTGCAGGGATGAACTGCTCCCCTGCTTTCCACAATGCAAGCATGCATTCCGCTCGGAATGCATGCTCCCATTGTGTAGTATACGAGTGCAACCGAACAGGGTTCGGTCGCATCGTACTTGCAGGGCCGTAACCGACGACAGCAGGTCGGTCGGTTACGGCTCGGTAACCGACCGAGTCGGGTCGGACGGACCTGAGTCCGTCCGACATCGGAATCGGCCCCTTGGTGTGAAATCTTCTTCTGGAAGAAGATGAGAGGAGCAGAAATTTTGTTTTATATTGGTTATGGAGCAGTTAGGTCTGAAGCATTTGAAATTTGAATTTTATATAGGTGCTGTTGATCTGCTAATGTGGAGGATTTTAGATAAAGCTGAGTCTGCATATAATTGAAGGTACGCACCTACGTTTTGAAAGACCGGGCTTAGTGGTTGCATGTAAATATTAAAAAGATTGGGTGCTAGGATGGAGTCTTGTGGGGCCACCAAGTAGATTTGGAAGTAGAGGGGCATTGGTTCCCAATCTTCACCATGCTGAATCTCTCAGTAAAGATTTGAAGCGGGCTATAATTTTACCATTGAATCCTATAAGGTGTTCAATTATTTGAATTTGTTTTATGGTTAATGGAATCAAGAGCAGCTGAGAGTTCTACAATAATAATCAGGCAAGCATCACCCTTGTTGACCATATGATGAATGTAATCTAGAACCTTCAGAGCTGCCATTTCAATTCTGCAGCTGGATCTGCAATCAGATTGATGGCCAGCAGATGATTGTCAGAGATGAACATATTGTGTTGGTTAGCAATAATCCTTTTCATTGGCCTTGCCAAGCCATGGAATAAAGGAAACTCGTTGGCAGTTCACTGATACAAATGTATATTCTAGATTAGTTTATTCAATGATGTTGCTCCTCTGGCAAGCCTTTATTGATGATAGAAGATGCCATTCAGAATCTATTTTATTTATATGTTATTTTTAAATGATGTATACAAATAATTGTTTAATATTTAATTAAAAGTATTTTAATTGTGGTGGTAAATATTTTTGTTAAGGTTTGTTGGTTTCTGTGTAGGTAGGTTGGCATTTTATAAAGGGGATTTTATTACTGTTTCTAAGTACTGTACCCCTTTATTGTTTATAAAAATTCTAACTTGACATTTTAGCATATCGAACATTCTACTGGTTTGTTTGCCAGTTTTAGATTTTAGATTTAATTTGGCTTACTGATTGTTTGCTTCATATTTGTTGGTAGCTTTATTCTTTTTGTAGGGCTTCTATGAATTTGTAAAGTGTTGGTTGGGTTGTCCCTAGTGTCGCTTACAAAGCATTGTGCCATTCTTCTACTGATTTGTTTGTTTTGGCTTCTTGCACCAAAGTGATGTCGTAGACATTCCATCATTGCATTTTGGAATTTGAGTTGCGTCTGTGTGCTCAGCAGTGCAGTCTGCCAACCCAAGTGTCATCAAAGTAGTCCATTAGTGGATTAAGTTGCTGTTTGTTTTCTACCTCTTTTACAGAGACATAGATTAGTACAATCGGTTTTTAAATTTTTTTTACAAACAAATTGGCTGTTCATTGCGAATTCTACACTTAGGGGCCGATTACGATGCCGTAGGAAACGGCTCCGACCCTTGGTTGGAGCCATTCCTACGGTATCGTAATCTCCTGCTTGGATTAATTTCCGACCGACCCATTTTGATGGAGTCGGTCGGAAATTAATCCAAACAGGATTTCTGAATGGCTTACAATGGGCTCGGAGATCCCGTCTGCCATTCAGAAAGGGGCCTGTAATCCCAAGGGCGGCTCTTTCAGCCCGAGGGATTCTGACACAGAAAGGCTGTGGGAATCTGACTTTGGGCCCCCCAGCAGGGCCCCCGTGGGTGCAAAGCCTCCGGATGGTGGCCTAGGGGGCACCTATGGTGCCCCCCCTGTTAATCCCTGCACCCGGTGGCAGCCACCGGGTGCAGGTATGAACTGCATCTCAGCTCTTTACAATGAGAGCATGCATTCCGGTCGGAATGCATGCTCCCATTGTAAAGAATAGGATTGCGACCGAGCAGTGTTCGGTCGCATCCTAATTGCTGGTTTGGGACTGCCGACAGGAGGTTGGTTGGTCCCAGTTCCAGATCAATGTCGGATACACTCAGGTCCGTCCAACATCAAAATCGGCCCCTTAGTGTAGAATATTGGGGATGTCTCCAAATGCTTTATTTAAAATGGCAGTAACAGCCTTGCATGGCTGTGTGTGGGTATAATTTAATTATTGGTTGGATCATGGTTTGTTCAAAGTCAATTATTATTTTAAGTGGGGAGTAGTTTTTTGTTTTAATTTTAATTTGGTTTAGAAGTTCACAGTAAGTGCTGCTTTGTTTATTAGGCAGCCAGGCATATATGAAGGGTATATATTGTGTTTTGATATTCCATCCTTGTAATGTAGGAGGAAAGATTTCTCATTATATGTGGTGGTCAGGTGTTCAGGAATTTGGATGTCTTTGTATCTTCTAGGATGCGGGAAGAGTATCATTGGTGACTTTTTTATTATGCGCCTTTAAGCATTTTAAAGTGGGGATAGCTGGTAGCTGACTGTGATGTGTACAGGTACTTTAGGGAGTATATATTTAAAACTTTAGTAGTAGGAGCTTGGGAAATAGTGCATGCCTGTTTTAAATCTTGTAGTACTTGCCTTACTTCGATTTCGGTGACATTTGGGGGGTGGTTTTGTTCTCTCACATTAATAAAAAAATTATTTCTTGTAGTAGCCCTCCCATAACAAACATTAGAAATTTGTTTTTTTACATTTCCAATTGATATATTTTCATTGCTTTTGCTTTCTTGATTGTGAGTGTAGCCCATGTGCGACAGTAACTGTTTCCCTTTTTGTGACATGTTGTATCTTGATCTTTGTGTCATGATGGGCCTTATTACGAGTTTGGCGGTCCTACAGCGGATGGTGCAATGCGGGTGGTCTTGCGGCGATCTGACGGCATTGGTCTGCTAGGCTCATAGAAGAGTCTATCATGCAGACCACCGTAGTCAGAGCGTCAACTGCACCTTCCTGTACAGTGTGACATATATGCCCCACCGTGCAGGAAGGGAGTGCAATTCCAAGGGGGCACTACATGCGCCCCCCGCTTCCGCCCCCAGGCCCCAAATCCGCTTCATTGCCCTTCCGCCACACTTTTCGTGGCGGGTTCACCACTGTGAAAAGGGTGGTTAAATAGCAACTTGGAATATGCTTGGCGGTGCCGGCTGCAGCACCACCAGCATATTCCTGGAGGTGAAAGACTACTGGCCAAGCGGGATCCTTGATCTCGGCGGTGCTGACGGTCTCGTGGGGGTCCAACTGTGGCATATTGCGGGCGGTCTCCCAGGATGGCGGTCGTGAGCCCGCCACCATGGTACAGCGGTCCAATGGACCGCCATACTCGTAATCTGTCCCTATGTCTGAAAACATTATTGTCTAAAGATTATGAATGTATTTATGATTGTATTTGTATGTCTTTTTTTTGGTATCTTTTTCCTGAAATTAAGATTGTAGAACTGAAATATTTTAATAATATAGTTAAATATATTTTAATAGTTTAGCTTTACATTTAGCATGTACAAAACCATAAATATAAAACATTGTGAGCATTGTTTTGAATTTTATACTTACCTATGTGTTCTTGATGGTAATTGCAGTTTTTTTTCTGTTTTCGGTTTAAGGTGGTTCGTTGGGGATCTGGTGGCTTCTTTTCTGTTGGGTGAAAAAAGGTGTTTTAGTGTTATGTTTAATGTTTGTTTGTTGGTAGTTTGTGGGGGTTGAGGCCTTTTAGTTGTTTTCTTACATTTAAAGTTTAGTTGCTATTTAGAACTGCTCTAAATGCACTCATTTTGATGTGCCTTTCTACAGGTATTCAATTGGCTATTTTATTGGTTGTACTTTAGTTTGTCAATGGTGCTGCAATTGTTCTGTAGTTCCTAAAATTTGGAATATAAATTAGTAAAGAGTGTTTTGTTCGTTATTTGTATAATTATATTTTTAAAGTTAGTTATTGTTAGACCTGGCACCATTGGTGAGGGTCTCCCCTGCATTGTTTTGCCTTTGCCTCCTGTTTTTTTGCTGTGTGTTGGACTCCGTTTTTCTGGTCTAGATGCTTTGGGCACTTTGCCACTGCTGTTCAGTGCAAAGTGCAAGTGCCCCCTTTGTAAATTGTTGTTATGCATTGGTGTTTCCATGATTGGCTAATTTGATTTACTAGTCAGTCCCTAGTACAGTGCACTG
Organism: Calotriton arnoldi; assembly: GCA_963921515.1. Classification (NCBI taxonomy): domain Eukaryota; kingdom Metazoa; phylum Chordata; class Amphibia; order Caudata; family Salamandridae; genus Calotriton; species Calotriton arnoldi. Next base: position 161,418 of record CAWUFW010016950.1, on the reverse strand, counting down.
TGTGTGCCCAGTGCCTGTAGATCAAATGCTGCTAGTGGGATGCAGCACTGATTGTGCCACCCACATAAGCAGCCTGTAAATGTTATTCTGGCCTGCCATTGCAGAGCCTGTGTGCAGTCTGGTACTGCCATGTCGACCTGGCAAGTGCACCCACTTGCCAGGCCCTAACCTTCCTTTTTCCTACATGTCAGCCACCCTTAAGGTAGGACCAAGGTACCCCTGCGGGCTGGGTGCAGTGTATGTGAAAGGTAGGACATGCCCTGGTGTGTGTGGCATGTCCTGATAGTGAATTACTGCCAATTTTGTTTTTCACTATTGCAAGGCTGCCTGTTCCCATAGGATAGAGTGGGGAGTTTGTTTAGAACATCTTATAAACCTAACTACCCCTGGGAACCACGTAGGAAAATAAAGTTTAGTATGCCTGAACCTGTTAAAATACATCTTTTAGTGAGGGTGATTTTTACATTCTTTGAAAATACCACTTTTAGAAAGTAGGTTTTTCCTTGCTTAGCCATCCAGTATGCCTCTGCCTTGTTTGTGTATTGCATGTCTGGCTTTTGGATGACAGGGGCTGTGGAGGAGCAGTGGCTCCAGAGAGCCTGATGAGTCAGAGCTGTGCTGAATAGACCTGGGCTGCTTTTAGAGTAGGGGGAGGAGATTTCCTTTCACCTGAATGGGCCTGGTCTGCCTTTCACAATGCTGTCTCCACCTCCTGCCAGGAAGCTGGACCAGTGAGGACAGAACTGGTTTTGGCTGGGTACAGACACTCTCTGCCTTTAGAGAACAAACGATTTGTGTGTTTACAAAGAGGGGCCCAGACCCCAGACTTTTAGATCACTTCTGGGAATCAAGAGAAACTTTTTCCAAGGAGAAGAGCCAGAGAAGCTGAGGAGGAATACTGCCCCTGTACTATTTGCTGTCTGGGGCTGTCCTGCAGTAGCTTCTTGCTGCCAAGGAAAGGAGAAAGGACTTTGCTGTGTCCCACGCTTGAGGAAGATCTCCAAGGGCTTGAATTTAGCTTGCCCCCTGTTCACAAGGTCTCAGGAACATCAAAGACCTCACTAAACTTCTGGGCACCTTCTCTGGAACCGCTGGTTTCAGTTGCCTGGAGAAGAAGAAAAGTAACCAACTCTGTCATCGAGTCCGTTGCAGGATTCCATGTCCTGAAGGCACCATGGAGCACGCCACCTTGTTTCGCAACGCAACCCTGGTCTCACTGACTCCGTCAACGAGCCGCTGCTTGCACCGCCTTCTGTGGGCATCGCACTCCGCAACGCTTCACTACACGCTGCACTGACGTCATCGACTCTGTCGGTGCCCGACTCGAACATCGACCGGCTCCGTTGCCGCATCGTGACCTGCCAGCACCGCATTGAGTATCGCCTCACCCTGCAACGCAAGCCTTGGTCTCACTGACTCCGTCAACGAGCCGCAGTCTGCACCGAGCCTTGAGGACACCGCACGCTGCAACGCTTCCATCTCACATCACAACCGCAACGGTTGCCCCGGACTGGCTTGTACCATCATGTCGGCCGCAACAACAAAAGGTACTGTCTCCGAGTCTGACGACGCTCTTAGTAACCCGTGTCGACGCGGTTGGCTGAAACTGTTAGACTCTGTCGTATTCAGTATCGCGGTAGCCCCGGACGGAGCTACCGAGTCGGAGGAACTGTATTTTCACGTTTTTCCTGCAATTTAAAGGTTATTTTGCACAGTAACTATTTTTATGAGTATTGTATGTTGGACTTTTGTCGTTTTTGGTCTTGTTGGTTTAGATAAAGTTTGCTTATTTTTCTAAACTGGTGCGGTGTCCATTTGTAGTGTTTTCACTGTATTACTGTATATGTTCACAAATGCTTTACACACTGCCTCTGAGATAAACCTGTCTGCTTGTGCTGAGCTACCAAGGGGGTGAGCAGGGGTTATTTTAGAAGTGTATCCCCCTTACCCTGACTAGGAAGAAGGGTCCCTACTTGGACAAAGGTACCTACCTCTTCCAACTAGAGACCCCCATTTCTACCAGTTATTATTAGCTATGTTTATTTGGTTGTATGACGTTACAACGCATTCCGTTGCAACGCATGCCTTTACCACGCATGCGTTACAACGCGAATGCCATTCCCACGCATAACCTTTACCACGAATATTCCTTTACCACGCAACTTTTACAACGATTTTTGTTGTAAATTCATGCATGGTAAGGGCATACTCTTGGTAAAGGTTATTCCCCCACCCCTAAAACCTTCTTACAAATACCCCTCCCCTGCCCTTAACCCTAAAATCGGACCCCTGCTTTTTTTTTAATTACATTTAAAATTCCCCTTACCTTTCCATGTCGTCTCTTCTCTTTTTTCTTCCGTGTTGACGTTGCACGTCGTATAGAGGAAACGGAAGTGTTTTTCCGTTTCCTCTAACGACGCCGATTGCCTCCCGATTGCTTCCACATCCCTACTTAAATAGGTGCGGTTTCTTTTTTGGGGGGGAAACCCCCGCAATCCCCCTTTTTTCATGTTTTTTTTGGGGGGGGAAGACCCCCCAAGCCCCCCTTTTTTTTTTTTAGCCTTTAGCACACATGCCTTTACTACGTATTTCGTAGTAAAGGTATGCGTGGTAAAGGCTATTCGTGGTAACCACGCATGCGTTGTAATGCATGTGTGGTTAAGTTATCCGTGGAAACGGCAGCGTTGTAGTGGCCGTTTCCCTGTTTATTTAAATGGTTTAATTACTTTTGAAGGAACTTGTATGCTTTCCTTCAATTTTCTTTTCTGGTTTTCTGTTGGCAAGGTGGCAGACTTTCGTCACTTTGCAGCTTTAGGCCAAGATTTACAAACATTTGATGCAATGCATTACAACAAGGCAACTACCTGTGCTATGTCAAATGGAGAGAGCAGATATGTGCCATATTTACTAAGCTATGATGCATTTCTGCTCTCTCTCTTGGCGCTGGCGCACTGAGTACTGCCTAGCGCCAACACAGGCACCCTTGCTCCATGGTGCAAGGAAACCTGTTTTACAGGCAGGTTCAATCCTCAGAGGCATTTTCCTGTTTTATGCTTGCTGCAGCATGAGGAAATAAAGAGGAGAAATAAAGAAATTTCTTCTTGTTACACCGCTGTTGGGAACACCTACACTCCACCCGTTGGAAAGCCTTCCCAACGCAGATTAACGCAAGGCCGCAATTTGCGATACCTTGCGTTACTCTGGATTTACTAAGCCATGTAGAGCCACACAAAGTGGCTTTGTATGGCTTAGTGAATATCACTTAAGCCCTTGCCTTGCGCTGCCTTGCACGATGCAGTGGCAGCACAAGGGCTCAGTAAATCTGGCCCCCGGTATTTTTGATTTGGTAAGTAATAACATTTTGTGCTCCTTTTATATTGTATTATTAGGTTTGCCTGCACAACGCTTGCGCTCCGCTTGTGAAATCTATTGTAGTAACTGTATCTTTAAAGGTACTTACATCCCGCCTTCACTTCTTGCTGGTCCTTGTGCTTGTCACTTTACTTTTCCTCATTTCTATTTGTTGTAGGCTTTCTATTTCCTGTTCTTCCACGTGTTTTTCTTTTCAGTTTCCTGTCAGCAAAGTACTGTGTTCATCCACTTTGTTGAAACTTCTTTTAAGCGTCTCAAGCAACAATCGGGAAAACACAATAAAAACAAGAGCCCTTGCTTTAAAGTTATAGCACTGCCCGAGTGCCATGGGCTCAGCACGTGGAGACCAAATGATCCCAGTACTGCATGCTAGTGAGCCAAGTTCCGATTGCAACAGCACTCACCTGTGCCCCCGGTGCTACGCACACTCATCAGTCCCCCCGAGGCTGAAGCAAGCACCGACTCTAGATTGGGACGCATGTGCTTTACGAAGCCAGTACTGCTGCCTGCTGTGCACGTCCAGGCAGTAATCGTCTATATGCTTGGACTTCACCTGCTACACTTTTGTCCACTCCTTGTATGATTGAGTATGTTAGCATGCAGCATTGGCTTGTTACCTTTGAGATCTACTTATTGTTGGAGCGTGCTTTTCTGTTCGGAGCTGAAACTGCAGAGTCGCAGAGAGAATGGACCCGGGCAGTAGCTACGTTAATGCTGATAATTATCTGTTCTGGTTAAGCTCGAGGCCTCTGCATAAAATATAAATTAGATTTGTTAGCTTGGATTCCTCGGAGAAAGCACTTTTACTGAGAGCAGTTCAAATAAATACTGAGGTATACTGTTTTTTTTTTAAGTTTAGAAAGCTTTATTGAAAATTGATAAACATAGTAAAACATCATTACAAAGAGATATGCAATTAATTGAAAATGGAGTATTAAAATGATATACATAAAACCATTCCCAAAAAGGAAAAAAATAAATAAAACTATACAAAGAGAAAATGCCTTTTAATTTTTTTTATTTTTTTTGCAAAGAGGAAGGGTAAAGAGAGAAAAAGAGAAAGAGAGGGAAAGGGATAAGGAGGGAAAGGCATGAAGTAAATGGGCGATGGTATAAAACATCAGTAATCGATTAAACATGAACAAATATTGAATTTAACATCAGGTACTTTAAAAAGGAAAAATGGTAGTTCAGGAAGCATGTCTGGAAAGAAAGGCTGTTAAAGGTGACCATAACAAATCCTTTTGATTAACAAAGGTACTGAAGTGGCGAAAGCACGATCAAGCCTATGATGGTGACATAACAAGTTCCACCAGGCGTGGTACGAAATTTTTGATGTGTCCTTCCAGTTGGTTGTGATAATCTGAAAAGAAATGGCTAAGTAAAGGTCTATAAATCTACGCACATTGCATTGAACATCCCATAAAGGCGATGAACCTCCCAAAAATATATGTACAATATCAAAGGGAAAGTCAGTGGATAAGATATCATTTAGTTTTGTCCAGATACGGGCCCAAAAGGATTTAACCAACGGGCAATGAAAAAACATATGAAGGTAATCACTGTCCTCATAAGAGCAGGACCAACACTTTGTGGACTCCAGTAACCTGAATTTGTGCAATGCGGAAGGAGTAAAAAAAAAGTCTGTTATAAAAAAAATAAAGAGTCTGTGTGGTGCTAGCAGAGCGGGAAGAAGTGTGCATTTTGGACCATATAGAGTCCCAAGTCTGAAGAGAAAACTCCTGGGCAAAATCACTCTCCCATAAGAGCTCTAATTTAGACTTAGACCTGTCTACAGAAGGACGGGAAAGTAGTTTATATATAGCTGCAGCCTTGAGAGGGAGAGAAGAGTCTGGTAAGGAGGAGGAAGCTTGGACAGGGGTGGTTGGAGAATGATCCTGTAAAAGAAGCTGAGTGAGAGAGGTCTTCAATAAGAGGTATTGCTGAGAATGTGTGTTGGAGATGCCAAATGAATCACGAATATCAAAAAAGTCCCTCGGGAGCTTATCCTTCAATAAGTGATTAAAAGTGACAATACCTTTGTCGATCCACTCCTTCCAAAAAGCGCTTTATTATTAATCTTTAAGGATTTGTTGTACCAGATTGGAGTTTGAGCAAAGAAGACATCAAAAGGGAGATGAGAACGAAATAAAGAAAGAGCAAGGGCTTTAGAATGGCTGAGTATGGGAGTAAAAAAACGCCTTGGAGGTTGAGATAAGCGAGTGGCTGTGAGAAAGGAGAAGGGTAAGAGTTGTGCTTGTTCTAAAGAACTCCACGCCGTTGGAGGAGGAGGAGAGGAGTCATTTAAAAAAGGCCATATTTGTTTTAACGTAAAGGCAGAGTGAAATCGGCTAAGATTGGGAAAATTAACTCCACCTAAATCTTTGGGATGTTGAAGGTGGGAGAGAGAAATCCTAGCTTTGCGGTTATTCCATAAAAATTTTGTTAGGGATCGATTAATAGTACTGAAAAGGAGAGCGAAAGGGAGACAGGGAGCATTGATAAATAAAAATTAATAATGGTAAGAAGCATCATTTTAATAGTGGCTAATCTCCCCACCAGGACAAGAAAAGGGGAGACCAGCCCTCAACGAGGACTGATATCTTCCGAAGTATTTCAACGTGGTTGATTTTAATAGTTTCCCTAATAGTATTGGCATAAAGGATGCCTAGACATTTGATATACCTGGGATTCCATTGAAAGCCAGAATCGTGAAACATATGAGAGAGGCAAAATTTGTTTAAAGGTAGGACTTCAGACTTTTCATTATTCAACTTGTAACCCGAAACTAGGGAGTATTCTTGCAGTAAAGAGAAGGCAAAGAGGTAGATGGATTAGAGATGTAAAGTAAAATATCGTCAGCGTAAGCTGTGAATTTAATATCTATATTCTGAAATTGTAGCCCCGTGTAAGCCGGTGAACGCCTAATTTTTTCCAGGAAAGGCTCCAGGGCAAGAATGAAGAGAAGTGGGGAAAGGGGACATCCTTGCCTAGTGCCTTTATGGAGGGAAAAGTAATTGGATTGACAACCGTTTACCCAAACAGAGGTAGAGGGAGCAGAATATAACAATTGAATATAATGAATAATAGGAGGACTAAAACCATGCCATCTCAATGCTGCAAACATGAAATCCCAGCTAACCCGATCGAATGCCTTCTCAGCGTCCAAGGTAATAGCGGCCACCGGAGAATCCATTTTAGAGGCAAGGTGAATAATGTTAAGAAAAGTTCGTGAATTATCAGTGATTGACCTACCCTTGACAAACCCAGATTGATAGATATTGATAAGGTCAGGGATAACTTTGTTAATACGGAGGGCAAGTACTTTAGCAAAAATTTACAAACGGTATTTATTAAAGAGATGGGCCTATAATTCTTGCAGGAGGAGGGGTCTTTATCCTTTTAGGGATTAAGCATAACATTGCTTGAGTGAAGGATCCCTTTGATTCACCTGTGACGAGAAAATGATTGACCAATGAGAGTAAATGAGGTATTAAAAGTTTTTTAAGGTGAAGAAAAAATTGAACAGTAAAGCCATCCGGGCCGGGTGATTTATCTTTGGGTAAGAGACTAATAGCCTTATGTATTTCATCCTCAGAGATGGGGTTGTCCAGGGATGTGAGATCTATAAGGTTTTGCGGAGGCTTCGGAATGGTTTGAAAGAAAGAGTCAATCTGTGCAGAGGATGGAGTAGACTCTGGAGTGTAGAGGGAAGTATAATATTGGACAAAACAATCGAGAATTTTTTCATCTGTGGGATGCCGAACTCCGAGGTTGTCGGTGATAGCTACAATTTTGGATTTCTGCTTTTTAATCTTAAGATAGTTGGCGAGAGACTTGCCTGCTTTGTTTCGTCCACCATACATTTTGGCGTTGAATTTAAGGAGATTATTACACGCAGAGTCCCAGGTATATTTGTTATATTGTATTTTTGCTTTAATAAGAGAAGATAGGGTAGCAGTGGAGTTAGAGGTGAAGTATTGATGTTCAAGAACTTTAATTTGCTTAAGAATGAGAGAAGAGTCTAGGAGAGCTTTTTTTCTTTTTCAGAGATACGAAATCAATAATAAAGCCTCTGGCGGTGGCCTTGAAAGCATCCCAAATAAAATGAAATTGAAAAGCAGAGGAGAGATTGTTATGAAAAAAATTCCTCGATAAAAAGTGTAAATTGTTCGACAAACTGGGAGTCAAGAAGAAGGGAATTGTTAAGCGCCAACGGCGAGAGGTAGGGGAGGGTGAAGGGAAATCCATGTCTAAAATAACCGGGGCATGATCTGAGATAAGAATAGAGCCAATTTCTGAATTTGTCATGAATTGTAGGGCATGTTGAGTGAGAAAGATGTAATCAATGCGGGAATGAGAGCGGTGCACAGGGGAGAAAAAGGAAAATTCTAAGGTGTCGGGATGAGAGACTCTCCATGTATCTGTTAGGCCCCTAGAAGTGATGGCTTTGTGTAAAGTTTTCTGCATCTTATTGGGAACATATTTGGCTTGTGATTTCCGATCTAAAAAGGGTCCATGAGTTGATTACAATCCCCACCCACAATCAAATCATCCATTGCGTATGAAGAAAGGAGAGTGGTAAAATCGTTCCAAAAGCTAAATCAATACCAGTGGGACCATAAATGTTACAGAAGGAAAGTTGGGTATTATTAACAATAGTATTTAAAAACAACCATCTACCATTATCATCATGAAACTCTTTTTGTAATTGAACACTTAAAGATTTGTGAAACAAAATAACAACACCATTTGTGTTATTCACTGCGGGGGAACAAAAGACCTCTCCCACCCATTGTTTACGCAGTGAAGAAAGGTCTTGCAATTTAAGGTGTGTTTCTTGCAATAATGCAATGTGACATTTCAATCTCGCAAGATGAGACAAAACTCGCTGCTTTTTAACCGGGTTGCGAATACCTTTCACATTCCATGAGATGACTCGAAAACCAGTCATGCACAAGATTTAAAAAATGATAGACATGAAAATAAAGGCAGGCCAAGAAAAGTGAGGGAAAGAGGAGATAAATATAAAGGAAGGATGGAAAATAGGAGATAACATAAGGCGTAGATAGTAAAAAAGGTTATGCAATGAAGCCATAAGAAAACGAAAAAAAGTGAACAGTAAAGTACCATAAGCTGAAATTGAAAAAATGAAGATGTAGAGAGAGATAAAGCGGAAGGACAATGCAAGAGAGAGGGAAGAGAAAAAAAGGGAAAGGACAGAAAGGGAAAAGAGAGGAACACATTCGCTGGAAGAAAGATATTAAGGAGAAGATGACAAAAGCCAAATGACTTTAGTCATAACAGTCAGAATTACAAAAACAATATTGGGTGGGGGAGCGGCAAAAACAAGACTGCCAGTCCACAGGGAGGAACACCGAGAGAAGACAAGTCTATTATACATTGACAATATAACGAAGAGGGAGCGCAGAAGGACTAACGAGACGATTGAAACAGGAAGGAAGGGAACTTACCAGACATTAAGGGACAAGCAACGGAGTGAGTCAGACATTATAGACACATGGGTGCCAAAGGTAAGAATCTCCAACAACAAATGAGCATTGGGAGGACCTAAAAGAAACAAGTAAAAATAAACAAATAAAATGTTAGCATCAACAAACAACAAACGCAAATCCTAAGGAGCAGGAAAGAGAACAAGTAACAAAACAATCAACGTTTGCTAAGTTCCATAAGTTCTCCTCGATGCTCATGTATAAACTTCCGAAGGTCAGCTGGGTCATCGAAAGAAAATGTTCTGTCTTTATAGGTCACCTTGAAGAAACAGGGATGTATGAGGCCATAACGAGCATTCATGGATTTCAAGGCTGGTCGAAGGTCAAGGAATTCTTTGCGTCTGCTGGCCGTTGGTTTAAATACATCCTGACTAAAAAAAACTTTGTAACCAGACCAGAGCATTTGTTTATGCCGCTTGACTGCAGTAAGGATTGCCATGAGGTCAGAATACAGCAAAAAGTAGGCAATAATCCCTCTTGGTTTGGCGGGAGAGGATGCACTTTGAGGCCCCAATCTGTGCGCTCTCTGGATATTAAAGTCTATTACTTTTGGGAGACCAACGATCTGCAGGACTTGAGATTTTAAGAAGGAAATCATGTCCGAACCTTCGGAACCTTCTGGAATACCATATATGCGAAGGTTATTACACCGGTTGTGGTTTTCTAAATCCTCCGTAGTCTTCCTAAGTTGGGCAACCTCTTTGGTGAGGCCATCAACTCTAGCAATAACATCCTGCGCATCGCTTATCTTCTGTTCGACGTCGGAAAGTCTCAGGTCAAGGCCAGACCATTTATCCTCAATTCTTTGGAGAGTAGCAGAGGTATCCGACATAAAAGGGCGAATGAGGCGCAATTCTTCCATGATGTCCTCTAGTGTGAGGGGAAGAGGTGATTTGGATGGAGAGGAAGGATCCTTCTTAGGCCGTTTACTGGTGGTAGCTGCTGAGTCCTTACGACCTCCAAGAGAAACTCCCGCCGCCCCCTGAGGTTTATGAGATTGCGCGTGATCCATGGTCAAGAGACAAGTGAGGTACAATCCTATGGAAGCGAGGGAAGACCAACCACAATGTAATAAAAGTATTCTGTGAAAAACGGAAGTCAAAAAGCACACAGCGACAGCCTGGACAGACTTCGTACAGTTATTGACCTCCAGCGAGGGATATAAGGGCCACTGCGCAGCAGCACAAGAACGTGAAGAGGCCAGAGGACGCACAGTCAGTCCAAAACATCCGCAGGTGCGGCGGCGAGTGGCTGCAAGTGATAATCCAACAAATCAGGATACAACGCGTTGGCCAAACATCACAAAGACCCAAGCAAATATGTCCATTAACGACAAGCTTTACGTGACCAAGTATTCAGCATTGGATATAAAAAAGTACAGAAGCGGATTTGTGCAGCCATCACACTGAGGAGAAAAGTTCGACATAGAGAGCCGAAAAGAACATGTTGTTGGGTAAAATACACAGGTCCTCTTCTAAGGCTTATTACATACTGAGGAATCCAGAGCTCAACATAAAAACAATGCAGGGAGCAGCATATTGGTCGTGGACAAGATCGCTGCGAGAGCACACAAAATGGCGGCCGCTAATAGCGCAGGCACTGAGGTGCATCGAGGAATGAAGAAAAAAAGGGGCTAAAAGGCCATATTGATAGTCAGAAAACTTGCCTAAGCAGTCCCGGCAGTTTCCGACCTTCAGGCACCCGTTTGCGAGCCTCGGCGCTGCATGGGGGAGGTCCCTTCAAAAGAAAACGTAGCTCGGCGCTACGGAGCTCCTCAAGCAGCGGCCATCTTGTCTCCGCCGCCGCGCGCGCCCTGAGGTATACTGTTTTGAGGTAACATTTCTGCATGTTCCTAATACTATAATCTTTGCCTTGAGAAACGTAAATGTTTTCGGATATTTATTTCAATGCAGACAAACGAAAGTATGTGTTGTTATTTATTATTGTTTTTTGCTTTTGGAAAGTGCTTTACTTTGCATTTGTGATCATGCCTGTTTAACCCAGACATTCTTTATAATTTTCTGCCTTTTCTGACTCCCCTATAAAAACACAATTGGGACTCTGTAGCTGTCTAAAGTTGTTACCTGTTGGCAAAACAATCGCTCCTTGAACAAAATTAGTTTCTTGAATTAGCATCGGCCGAGCCTAGGAAATAAAATATCACATTTATTCAGTAATTGCCTTCTGGAGATTTGGATCTGGATAAGGTGAATAATGCAACATTCTATTAAATGTGTAAGTGCCTTTTCAAGTTAGGTTAGCTGTGGCATTATAAGCCATTCAGAATGATGGTTCCCTATCCTTGATATTGAGAGATTGACAATTATATGTGCATATTGCACCTATGCGGTTACTTATGTGGCTACTTTCACCGGTAGAATGTAATGAGGAAATGCACACAAACAAACCATTTTGCTGTTGCTGCTGGCCCTTTGGATATGAGGTAACAAATGATCGTTGATGCTACTCTTTGGCTTCCCCATGCTTACTGCTGGTAGATGTCAGACTGCAAAGCAGAAGCCAGGCAGTAACACGGCTTCCTAGCTACAGGGGTTTATTGGTCTTCAAAGGCTTCCGTCAAAAGGGAGATACCATCAGCAACATGTTATATTAACCTCATTATTATGAACATTGTGCAGTGGCTCCAGGCACTGTACTCCTGACGGGGATTTATGGCGCTTTCATTTACAACCCCTGACACTCTACAGATCTAATACACTGGCACAGAGACGTAAGCTCAACCCCAGCAAATAAATCTGTCCCGAAGTCCATCATAAATCACCCCAGTCACTGAAGAAGACTACCAGGGACAGGCCACTCACTTTAAACTTTTAAGTTCATTAGTGTGTACCATTCTCTTTCCATTGTGGTTTTTCCAATGCCATTTTCATATTACTTTCAGTTTGCCACTTTTCCCTGACTTATGCTCATCTTTGGCATTTTTTTCTTTCCAATATCCTATCCTCTAATCATTACCTGTTATGAATTATGCAGAAGGCTTCGCTTCCACCTGCTGCAGACCTTTCCTGTGAAGTTGATTCTCCTTGTCATGCTGCCTTTGTCTGCTCTCCATCCTCATGAACTTCATCGTAGTGTATCTCGGCTCTACTTCTAGTCTGCACAATCCTCCTCTGGGGTCCTTTTCATGTTCCTGCTCGTTATTTCTCCACATGCTCCTGGTCTTCTTGTGCTTTTTCCACAACCTTTTGCCAGTGTGCGAGGATTTTGAATGCTGCAGCTGTCTTCTCCTAGTTCCTATGCTCCCCTCTGCTCCTAGTCCCCACACTGCTCTCCTGTTCTTTCTCCTTGTGCTGTGGATCTTCCAGTGCTGTTCATTGGCCTGTTACCATGGTTGTGATCTTCATGAGGTATAGCACTGTGCCAATATTTTTTGCTAATCGTCTGATAATGGTATGGGTGCTCCGAGCGGGAGCCATACTCCACTCTAACTGGATGTACCATACTTCATCGTGTTATTCGTGTGTGATTAGTTTGCTGGTGCATCATGTAAGATGATATTTAACTTGATTGTTAAGTATAGGTGGTAAATCCATGGTCGGGGATATGAGAATTCTATGTTTTTCTCAGTGTCATGAACACTTGTGGCTTAACCACCTGTTACTGTACAATATGTTGCCGTTCTGAATAAACAAGTCATAACACTTTTGTGGAGTTCCTTTAAAATATAATGCACAACTGCTCACCAAGCTAAAAATAATAATAATAATAAATATTAATCACATAGGAGAAACCTTATGCGTTTACGAATGCTTGTTAATTATTGTTATGTTTTTATTTGTTAGTTTGCTTTACAGTTGTTTGGTGTGTGATTTATGTGTATAGTTAAATTTATTGTTGTTTAATTTTTATATTACATTGTGTATGAAATATTTTTAGAGCCTGATTACCTGGTTGGCGGTTATGGTGCCACTGTCAAAACGGCATTGAAATCACCGCTGCACCGTTGTCGGTCCACTCGCCCTATTACGATGCATGGGGTTATATTGACGAAAGACTGCCGCGGTCCTGGCACCACCGCGAGGAATTATCAGTGACGGCAGGATAGACCAATGCGTCTGTCAGAGGGCAGACCACCAGTGTTACTGCGGATCCAATTATGATTAACTTTCCCAAAGACGTGACTGTGGTGGTCCAACCACCACATCTGAGCTGGAGGAAATGGAGGAATATAGGGCTGAAAATCACCTGTACTCAGCTTCATGTGACCTATGCCGCCATAAAGCCGATCCTCCATGTCTTGCAGCTGCTATTCCTGCCTGATAACGTCCAAAACTGACATTGTTGTGGATGCAACCAATTGTAAGCTATACTCTTACCCGTTTCCATTGACTCCTCAGCATATAGATGCCCTACCATGGACCTGGCAAGGGGCTTGGGGTCCCTGGGACAAACATATTTTGTGGGCCCCTGTTCAGAATTGTTCTCAATGTATGATCCAATTACAGCTCTCTGATGCCCTCTTTGGCTAGGTCACTGGCACTGCACAGGCACACTCTACAAAAGCCAACCTGTGTTCACATATCATACTTAGGGATAGTGATGTGTGCATAAAATTGTGCCACACAAGAGCACATCCTTAACAACATCACACCTATTAATCTCTGTGATACCCTCACATTGTTCACATGCTAGGTCCTGTTGTGATATCAATGATACATCTACATGGATGTGTCATGAAACTGAAACACACCTTCTCTGCTAAATCTCTGTAATGGATTCTCACACATCACCCACATTAAAAGGTAATGTCAGGTAAATGGCATTCAAATAATTAGTGTGAGTAGCATTCAAAGGTCACAATGTAAATACTCTCTCCAGAATAGGTATGCCTCAACCAGGGGGGACCCCTGAAACTCTGTGGCCCTGGGACACAGTCCACTTTGCACATGCCTCAAGACCTCTATGTGCACAGGACCTGTGGCTTGAAGTATATCAGGGACAACCAATAGCATAACCAATAGCATATGTGGGTAATGTGTAAGTGCAAGTCATGAAAGCAAGCACAACAATAACAGCATTTGTCAAACATTTAGATAAAGTAGGGGTAAGGTACACACACAAAAATGAACACATGTCCATAAAAATGTCTACAAAGGTATGACAAGTTAACACCCTCCATGTGTGGATAAACAAATATCTAACTTGCACACATCAAACACATATCCAACCTACATCATAGGGAACAGTGCAAGCTAAATGATGTTGACATTGGCCAAGCCAAGCTGAAATACTTAAGATATGAAATACCACCCAATGCAATGTCAGCCCCAATTGGAATTCATCCCTCATATACATCCATTGAATATTTCCCCTTGGCCTGTGTGACTCCAGCACTGGTTCCAAGGTCAGATCATACTAACCACTTCAAACTGATCATCAATCAGGGTGAAACAAACACAACTGTAGTCACACATCCCAAAGTATCCACTAACATCAAATAGTTAGAGAAGTAATTGTAGGACTAATGTGTACATTTATTTTTTTGTTTTGTTTTTTAAACTCATGGAGTAAAGCAAAGGCCAATGGCCAGCCCATTAGCACAATGGATGGTCCAGCACACTGCTGTGCCACTAAACTTGCCTTTCATGACACTGCCAAGGGAACCTGCACAAGGAAGGGGCATTTGGTGTGCAGTCCAGACACCTCAATGATGTCACTTGGGAGGGGTGGGGTCGGTACTAGAAGGGGTAGGTTTGATTTTGGGAGGAGTGCATTTGGTTTTGGTTTTGGGAGGGGTGGTCTGAGTTTGGGAGGGGTGTCTTCTGTTTTGAAAGGGTTTTGGTCTTCTTAGGGGTACGGCTGGGTTTAGTGGTGGGGGATCAGGTTTCTCAGGGTGGATTGGGATGTGGAAGGGACGGATTGGGTGTGAAAGAGGTTCTTTTGGCTTGGGGAGGGGGTTGGCTTTGACAGGGGTAAGGGCAAGGGCAAATTACATGCTTTCACAGGGAAAATGGGCGGGATGTTCGCGAGGGAGTAGGGGTTGGGAGGTAGATGGAGTGGAAGTGTCAGGTGTGGATGGGTGTGTTGTTGGTGTATGTCTATGTGTCTGATGTATCTTGTTCGTATTTTGTAAGTGTCTGTTGTGTGGGTGAGTGTGGGCATTTGCGTTTTATTTATCGGTGTGTGATGTGGACATGCTGGGTATACTGGGGTGGTGGATGGGTCTGTGGGTGTGTGAGTGGTGTCTGGGATAATGCTGATGGTGGTGGATGGGTGTCTGGTATGGTTTCTGGGATAATGCTGGGGGTTGTGGATAAGTCGGTTGGTGTAAGTGTGGTGTCTGGAGGAATGCTGGGTGTTGGAGATGGGTCTGTGGGTGCAGGTGTGGTGTCTGGGGGTATTTTGGGGGTTCTCGTGAGGAGGTGACTGTTATGTGAGTGGTTGCGTGCTTCTGTGTTTTCTTGTGTTTCTGTTTGCGTGTGCTGCTTGGGGCTGTTGAAGTGTGTGTGTGCATATGAGTGAGTGTGGTTGGGACAGGCATGGGAATAAGGAATTTAATGGGGAAGAGGCAGGAGGTGGGGTAAAGTTTGGGATGGGTGGAAGGCTACTGAGAGGAAGGAGGCCAGAGCCTGAAAAGATCTCTGTAGGCCAGACATAGCACTGTGGATGCCTTCCAAGTTAGTCACCATCTGTTGCAGATGGCTGCCTTGCACCTAGATGGCATTCTATAGTGCCGTCTGACCCACAGAGATGATTTTCAGGAGGTCAATAGCCTCCTCACTCAGGGCAGTGGGGGTAACAGGGGCAGGGGCTGAGGTGCCTGGAGCGAAGGAGCTTGCTCCGGTGTCAGGGGAGCGGCCTGGCCAACTGGGTGGGGAGCAACAGGGAGGACTGAGATGGGAGAGGGGGTGGTGGACAGGGATGGTGTGGGTACAGGTCCTGTGTGTTCCACCACCACTAAGGAGTGTCCACTGGAGGTCAACTTTGAAGATGAAGACATTAAATCTCTGTCCTCCGTGGCACTCCCCTCACCCTCTGGGTCACTGGCTCCCTCGGTGTCTGTTGTGTCACAACTGGAGCCACTGTGGCCAGATGCTTCCCCAACGATATTGGCCCTGTCTCCTCCGCTTTCCTGGTATGATGCTTAAATGACATTTAAAATATGTTTATTGCATGTTACAGAGCACACTTGACCAACAGCTTTGATCACAGAACATTAATAAAGTGTATAGAAGAATCGAGCTACAAGGCCCACTATATTGGCTTCAACATTAGCATGAGCACATGAATGCATGCCACATGACCTATAACAGCTCACAGTGAAGTCATAACCACAGACAGCGTCAATTTCATAAGTGAAGTTGTCTCCATCCTCATGTATCTAGTAAGATATAGGATATAGGTTGGCTCTTGTAGTATACCTTAGAAACCTGATGTCATCAAATAGGATGGCAATGACAAATTAATTCCTACAGATTCCACACAAGGCCCTGCAATCAGCAAATGGTCATATATCTAATAATATATCATGATGAAATTATGGTCAGCTAATATAGTTATGTTGCAGCACTATGTACAGTAGCAGGAAGAAGGTGACATGGATATGCTCAGTTCACACTGTTGACACTTCCTAATATAAACTTCCTCATATGTCCACTGTCAGAATAGTCTCGTGAAAGCTGTACTTAAGTAGCTTCTCTATGTATGACATGCAGCACAGAAAAGTAGACTGGAATCAATCTGGCCCAAATATTTAGATGATTTGTCTACAAATATTCACAGCATAATAAATCAGCTAAACCTATGGACATCCCCAGTCCAGATTGACACTGGTGAGAACACCATTCTTACATTGCATAGCTAAAAGCCAATAGATCATTGAAGGTTGTTGAGGCTCAGGAAATCTCTACTACATGAAGAGGTGGTTTCACTTTTGCACTAATGGGATGGCACATTACAGGACATTTTTGTCTCGGAAACAAAAATTCCATTGTATTACTGAGTGTAGGCATGATCCCTATATTTCAGCATGTTACTCCCTGATGCATGTCACCAGTCATTGAATAAACCTTGACAAATCAACATGTGCAATTCTCATAACTGAATACTCTCACATCAATGACATTGAAATTCACAATGTAAGAAATGACTGTAAATCTACCTGTCATGTCCTTCATTGCTTCATCAATTGGACCTGACTAATGACATTGAGTAATGGCTTAGGGTATGTGTGACCCACCCACCAATGTCTACACACTCCTGTCTGTGGTAATACATAAACTGTATACCCATCACAAATAACTCATTTTAAATACAGATTGGCCTACTCACACATTTGTGATGGAATCAGGAATCAACCTATGAAGACACGTAGATCATGTATGAAACAGTAGTACAGATGATACTACAACAGGGAACGGTACACATGCCAACATTTTGGCACTAATACTGATGGCACCAGTGATGTTTGCTATCTCATGTTACTGTACATTCTCCACTTATGCTATGTCACGTGTAAGAGGGCCATCATCACATGAGACGCAGTAGTGAGAGAGCATCACTCCTGACACACTGAAGACAAGTGGACCATTTGGTACAATTGTCACCTACAACATCAAACAGTATGAGCTGATTAATCATACTACTCAGCTTTGTGTCTGATCAAGACAGTAAATTGGTAGTGGACTGGACTCATCTGTGTTCCTGGTCTTAAAGACAATAGGCATTGCACATCAGCATGCACCTTCTACCAAACCTACACAAACAATAACTCTTCTTGTGCTTCGCACATGGGCCACACCCAATAATGATGGGGAAATGCCTGCCTGTAAGACACAAAGTTGGCAGGACTCTTACCATTGTAGCTGCTGTTGGGCCCTCAACTGCCCATCAAGCTTTAGGTAGACCACTGCTAGGATGTGGGCCATTATGGAGGACAGGGTCCGGTGTGTGCCCCGTCCATGTTGGGAGGACATCCCCAACTGGACCTCTGTGATCTTCCAGGTCCAGCGCCTCAAGTCCTCTCACCTTTTCCTGCAATGGACGCTGTGCCGGTTATAGACCTTCAGGGTCCGCACCTTCAGGGCGATGGCTTTCCAAATGGTTTGCTTCTGATGGGCATTGACCTGTATGGATACAATAGATTAAGAAACAGATTATAGCTGCATGATTTACGATATCTGTTTGGTTGACACACATGTTGTATACACCTAAAAACAAGCATTAATCAATAGTTAACACACTAAGGGGCATATTAACAAGAACTTAACTCCGTTGTAGTGTCAATTTTTTGATGTTAAGGCAGATTTTTTTTTATCCCTGTATTTGCAAGTTACCACTAATTCCAGTAAGCAAAAATTTTCAGCATAAGTGTGAATTTTCAAGATCACGTCTTTTGTTAGCAGGACTTAACGAAAATGAGATGCAAGGTAGGCGTTCCTGTGAAAAAACTGCCCCTAAACACATAACGCTACATTTACAAGGAAATCCCAGTACGTCGATAAACCCCAAAAAGTGCTGCTAAGTCAAATTAGTGGCAATTTTCTAAAGTCAATACTTACCTGTTCCATCTTATGCTTTTCTGTTAACTTTGGTACTTTATTGTTATACCAATAAAAATTATTTTCAAAAAATAATAAAATACTTACCTGGTCTTAAAAATGGTGCAAACACACCTGTATATAAGGAAACAATCCCAGATCATCATTTGCAACCTTAACGACGCCATGGAGCTTCTGCTATTGAAACTCGGAGCAGCAAGACGACCACCACCACCACCAAGGCAGCGCCGCAGAAGAGAGCGGGTCTACCGCCAAAGGATTACCTTCATACACCTCCGTCCTGATGAAGTCATAGCCCATTACAGGCTAAAAAGATCCTCCATTCTACGCCTCCTCAACCAGATAGTGCCAAGGCTGCAGGCCACATCCCAGTGCAGCACAAACATCCCTCCGCAGACCAAGCTACCTGCTGTGCTGCACATGTTGGCCTCAGACACTTTTCAACCTACCACTGCCAGAGTGGCTGGAATTTCCC
Organism: Calotriton arnoldi; assembly: GCA_963921515.1. Taxonomy (NCBI): domain Eukaryota; kingdom Metazoa; phylum Chordata; class Amphibia; order Caudata; family Salamandridae; genus Calotriton; species Calotriton arnoldi. The sequence continues at coordinate 142,537 of CAWUFW010016950.1, read as the reverse complement.
AGGCATCCTTCTTCAGGTTTCTCCCCACTGTCCTGGATGCCATCATTAGCCTGACGCTGCAGCATCTACACTTTCCCAACACTGTGCAAGAACAATTCACCAACAAGCAAGGCTTATATGCCATTGCTCGTTTTCTACATGTGTTGGGGGCAATGGACTGCTCCCATGTGCAACTTGTGCCTCCTGCGGACACTGCACACTTCTATGGGAACAGGAAGCACACATACTCAATGAATGTGCAGGCAACAGTTGACCATCTTGGTGTGTTCCTGAATGCCATGGCCAAGTACCCTGGCAGTGTCCATGATCCTTTTATCTTCCGCCAATCTGTCATCAACCAGCGGTTCCAGAATGGCATCTAAGGAAATGAACTGCTTGTTGGTAAGTACAAACTGAACACACCACATACCTCAAGTCACTCAATCATGGAGGTCAACTGTGTGAGAATGCACATGTAGCAAATTGCATTGTGTATATTTTGTTACTGGGCCAAATACCATACACAAAAACATAATGGCAAAGAACAGCATATATGTAATTAGTACCAACAAGGGAGTAGGAGAGAAATGCACTCACAACCCACTAAGTCACTCAAGGAATACAGATCCACTGAACTCATCAGCCAAAAATTGCAATGAAACAATGCAGCGGGTGCCACAAGCCATATGCCTTCGCTGTGCTGCGTTATTTCTGAAAAAAAGGGATGTGTCATATGTACAACGAGATGATGGATCACTCTGCTCTCTTCTGCATTGGCGCAAATTAGCTGACATGCACCAAGGCACCCATGCACCATGGTGCAAGGGTACCTGCGTCATGGGGATGAAAGCATTTTTGCATGAAGGGACAACGTATTGCACATAAACAATCGCAAAAGTGTATTTTCTCTGTGTGTTGTGTCAGAATGCAGCATGCATAGAAAGAGCAATAAAATAAGAGAAATGTAAATGTATCTCCATATTGGGCATCCCTATGCCTCTTTTGGTGAGGGGTATCAATCTGATGCCTTTCCAGATGTAAGATTTTTCAAAAAGCTGGAAAGGTAGCCAACTAAATGTTTATTGTGTGGGAACACCCATGTCAACACTCATGGCCCACCCCCAACATGCAATCAATTGGTTTTAAAGTTGCCACATGCCCAAGGCCATGAATAGAACATATGGTTTGGCTTGACTTGTCCCAGTAAGTTGAGTGCACCAGGTAGGTATGCTGGTGCGTATCAAACAGTGACCCACCTGGAGTGCAAGAGGGTAGGAACTAAGCCACATTGAGTTCAACATTTAGCATTCAAGTGCCTCTGGTTCCAGCTACCCTTAGTACAATATCTCACAATGATGGATATTGCAGATGTACATTCATAGTAATGTGCAAAAAGTGCAGATTCAGCAGTGACATTTGATCACTACATACTTTACTCATTAAAAACATGAAGGGCACAAAAATATTTCAATCAATACCTCCAATCCCATGTGCAGTAGAATCTCATGTAAAGTCATACCTCACCTTGGTGCATTCTCTAAACATATTGTACACCTCCTAGCTTTATGCAATGCTCATTTTCATGTTCAAATAATCTGATCTGCCTCACAATTAATAATTTATTTCCATGTTGTCGAGTCCAGTTGGATGAACTACCTCCAGCCCTTCCATCATCCATTCTTACCTCCATTAATCAACTTTGGTTTGGCCTCCATTCATCCAATCTTACTGTGCCTACGTCCATGCCCTTGCCCTTCCACCCATCACTCATTCCCATGTGAAGTCTGATTGGTCTGCTTACCAAATTACTCAGGCCATTTCTTTTTTTCATTCACATCAAATTTAAAATATATTTATATAACCCAAACCATTTTTTGACGTTGATTGTTTACATACCTCACACTTGTATCATCAAACCATGATCCATGATGCATGTGAAGTCAAGGTCCATCCATCTCCAAATACCTTTCCTTTTTAACACTCATTTTATGTCTATCATCATTCTGTCCTGCTGTTGCCATGTCTTCGTAAGTAACAATAGTTTATCCATCAAGTGTTCCTAATTCCTGTTTAGTGGGGCACAGTCCATAAACCCTCTGAATCACAATTGTAGCTTAATATAAAAAAAAATCCTACTGTCGTTAAGTTTTCTCCTTTGTCCATACAATGCCAGTACTGCCACAGATGACAACCAAGAATGGGATGTCAAACACATCTGTCACAATCTTCAATGCTCAATTATGTCTGGTGTGTGCTAACCTATGCCCTGATATTGGTCATGGTGACATTCAACAAGACATTGATGGCCACAGAAACCAGTCTCATGGGATGAGGGACAGTCATCTAGCATGCTGCCATGGTGGAGGACATGGCCATTGCCACATGACCTGGTAATGCGCAGAATTAATGCTGAGTCTACAAATAAGAATATATAGTCATGTAAGGCAATCCACTTGGAAGTACATCACATACTTAGCAAATGGCAACATTGGCGTACATGGACAATTTGTCAGTCTGCAACATTCAAGATGTCATGAGAACACAACCTCAACATAGCCCACAAATGCAGCACATACATTTAACAGGCTCCAAGTGTTGGGTCAACCTCCTGAATCCCAAATTAGGATATAGAAGCATAGGGGTCATCCTCATATACACATGGTATATCAATCCCTGGAACTTTTAACACATAGGGGCCGATTCCGATTCGGGTCGGACAGCTCAAAAAGAGCCGTCCGGACGCTTACCTCCCGACCGACACGTCCCGGGAGCCGGTCAGTCCTGCCGATCAAGTACGATGCGTGCATGTGCTGAAAACTCGACCGACACGAACTCACCAAATAAATACTCAATTCACCCTACGACCCGGTCCCGTAAACGCAGAATCGACTCGCACGGGGGCTAGGTCAGAGCTGTTTCCAGCCAGACAAGTACGATGCGCACTTCCCATGCGCCGAGCGAGTCGACACGTACGGCACGTCACAGCATCCGGAAAAGCTGCATGTAAGGAACGATTCGCGCCACAACACGATCCCCGGACACGAGACGTACAAGCCTGCAACTGGGACGAAACGAACCAACGACCAGTGCAGACGAGACGGTGTCGACATGAATCCCATCGCACAGGCCATACCGATCCTCTACATCCATGGACTGATCCGGAACAGACGCCAACGACGGAGACGGTAAGAGACACCCCCAAACAAACAGCCGACATGTACCAGTAAACCTGTGACAAACACCCAGGCCCCCCTTGCCCATCACCCCCACCCATAGGGGGCCTCTTGCCTGTCACCACTACCACCCCCACCCATAGGGGCCCCTTGGCTGGGACTACTCTCACCCCCACCCATAGGGGGCCTCCTGCCTGTCACCACTCACACCCCCACCCATAGGGGCCTCTTGGCTGGGACTACTCACACCCCCACCCATAGGGGGCCTCTTGCCTGTCACCACTCACACCCCCACCCATAGGGGGCCTCTTGGCTGGGACTACTCACACCCCCACCCATAGGGGGCCTCTTGCCTGTCACCACTTCCACCCCCACCCATAGGGGCCTCTTGGCTGGGACTACTCACACCCCCACCCATAGGGGGCCTCTTGCCTGTCACCACTCACACCCCCACCCATAGGGGCCTCTTGGCTGGGACTACTCACACCCCCACCCATAGGGGGCCTCTTGCCTGTCACCACTTCCACCCCCACCCATAGGGGGCCTCTTGCCTGTCACCACTTCCACCCCCACCCATAGGGGCCTCTTGCCTGGGACTACTCACACCCCCACCCATAGGGGGCCTCTTGCCTGTCACCACTCACACCCCCACCCATAGGGGGCCTCTTGGCTGGGACTACTCACACCCCCACCCATAGGGGGCCTCTTGCCTGTCACCACTTCCACCCCCACCCATAGGGGGCCTCTTGCCTGTCACCACTTCCACCCCCACCCATAGGGGGCCTATTGGCTGGGAGTACTCACACCCCCACCCATAGGGGGCCTCTTGCCTGTCACCACTCCCACCCCCACCCATAGTGGGCCTCTTGGCTGGGACTACTCACACCCCCACCCATAGGGGGCCTCTTGCCTGTCACCACCACCAATAGTGAACTGTGTGAGTACCACTACCAATGCCCACACACATAGGATGGGTGATGTGTAACACATACCCCATACCCCAACATAAGGACTACAAACCAAAGGATATCCACAACAACCTCATGACCACAACATGTAGTCTGTGTACAATACCCACCACAGTGAACATGACCATGTACACACAATGTAACTCACAACACGTGTCTGCAATACCATAGTGTGGCTAACACAAGCCAAGCCTCACATGAGCACTGCAGTAATGTCCTCAACACCCATCACTTGAGTGTACAAAAGGTAACTGTGTGGTACTAAACAGCAGCATATGTAGAGCACTGTGCTAATGGGGTCTCAACCCCCATCAGCACAGTGACATGAAGGTAAGTGTGGGGATCACACATGCAGCATATATAGAGCACTGTGCCAATGGGGTCTCAACCCCCATCAGCACAGTGACATAAAGGTAAGTGTGGGGATCACACATGCAGCATATATAGAGCACTGTGCCAATGGGGTCTCAACCCCCATCAGCACAGTGACATGAAGGTGAGTGTGGGGATCACACATGCAGCATATGTAGAGCACTGTGCCAATGGGGTCTCAACCCCCATCAGCACAGTGACATGAAGGTGAGTGTGGGGATCACACATGCAGCATATGTAGAGCACTGTGCCAATGGGGTCTCAACCCCCATCAGCACAGTGACATGAGGGGACTCCACTCCTGTGGAAGGAAAGCTGTGCCATATGTTGTCCATGCAGGCCACCAGCATGTCAGCAGTATACTTTGTCACACAGCTAACATATACCACACATTGGTGGCCCTGGTAACAGCAGCCTGGGCACGGAGGGTCCCCTGAGTCAACTGCACAGAGTCAACACACATGTAGATGAAGTAGCACTGAGGACACAGATGAGTCCATCCACATAGATGCATACACTTGCATGTCCATTGGAGATGGCCACACAGTCAGTGAAATGGGCCAATTGAACCATGCTAAGGCCAACAGGTGTGCATTTGTGTAAGACACTGATGAGACATTGCTAACAAAAGATAGATAACACATTTCCAAAGACCATAATCATGACCCCGTCGGATTGCTGCAAAGGATGACATGGATACACACCCCAACAGGACATACCCCCCATGGGCCACATGGTCTCCAGCACAGTGACACTACATTTCCCAGCCATGGAATACACCATCACTGGAGCAAGGGCATGTCAAGTATCAACAACATCATGTACATCTGAAGCAAAACCACTAGTGAACAAAAAGGAGCTTTTATGCAGCCGAGTTATTTGTGAAATGGAAAATCAAGAAGAAAAACATGAAGGCCTATGGCCAGTCCATAAACAGACCCAACAGGGTCAAGTGTCCAAATGCCACATTTGGCATGCCTGCACTGCCAACGGAAGGGGACATACCCCTGGGAGGGGCATACATAGAGGCCAGCCAGGCACCGCAGGTACAGGATCATGGGTCTACAGAAACAGGCAGGGAAGGGCTGGTGGGTGCAGGAGCGGCAGCTGCAGCGGAGGAGTCTGACAGGGTGGGTGCCGGCACGACTGGGGTGCACAAGTCAGGATCAGTGGGTGTCGGCACAACTGGGGGGCACAAGTCAGGATCAGTGGGTGCCGGCACAACTGGGGGGCACAAGTCAGGAGCAGTGGGTGCCGGCACAACTGCAGTGGGCAGGTCAGAGGGAGTGGACACGGAACCCACTGCAGTGCCCAAGTCAGACCGGGAGGGCAGAGACTCCACTGCAGTGCCCATCCCCAGGGGAGCAGGAAGTGGATCCGGTGATGTGGGCAGGATGGAGGGGAGGGCACGCCCTCCACAGCAGTGCCACACACAGGCTGAGTGGGGTGTGGGGTGCTGGAAGAGCAAGAGGCAGGTGGGGAAGGCCTGAGCATCTTGGGGATGCGGTAGCGGTGGGTGGGTGAACCTGGGGCAGGGTGTGGTGGTGGGACCTGTGGAGTGGGAGCCTGGAGGATGGCGGGTGGAGACTGTCTGGTGGAGTGTTGGGCCGGTGGTGGGGTCTTGCTCTTCCGTGTGCGGGGGGACCTGCGGCATGGTGTCTCAGCCTGCCTGCGCCTGGGGGAGGGTGTCTGGGGGCGAGGGACACCTCTCTGTGTGGCCGGACCCCCTCTTCCCCTTGTGTGCTGGTGTGGATGGATCAGTGGGGAAGAGTCCGAGGTCGACCAGGAAGAGCCTCTTTGGAGCTGGGGATGCAGTTGAGGCAGTGGAAGGGGACGTGGACGGGGCTGTGGAGGGTGAGGCATCGGAGGACTGCGGAGTGCCTGTGGATGCATGTGTGTGTGTGTCTGACCCATCCCCGGTGAGTGTATTTTCAGTCCCCTGAGTATGCGTGCGTGCATGTTTAGACTTTGGCTTGGGGGTGTGTGTAGTGCCTGGGTCTGTTGTGTGCAATGATGGTGCAGGTGTGTGTGTGAGTTGGACAGGTAGGGTGCTGGGAGTAGGGGATGGGGCAGGGGCAGGAGGGGGGAGGGACTGCTGGAGGAGGGACACTGCTGCTGTCAGTGAGGAGGCCATGCCCTGACTTGTCTTCTGTAGGGCAGACATGGATGATGACATGCCCTCCATGTACGACACCAGCTGGTTCAACAGACCCGTGTGCACATGGAAGACACGCAGCATGGATGACTGCCCCACATGGATCTGCCGCAGCAGGTCGACAGACTCCTCACCCAGGGCTGCAGGGGACACTGGGGTAGGGGGTGCGGTGCCTGACTGGAAGGAGACATGCCCATAAACACGGGCGCCTCCACGGACCTTAGATGTGGGAGCCATGGGGAGGGCAGTGATGGTGGGGGCGGGGACAACCTCAACAGGTGTTGGATGGTGGCTGCTGCCACCCGCCTCCACAAGGAAGTCCCCGTCACTGCTGCTGTGGTCCTCAGCTGCGGTGGTGTTTGCCGAGGAGCCCACAGACTCACTCCCCTCGCCCTCCGTGCCACTGGGTCCCTCCGACTCCTCAAATTCCGACCCAGTCTGGCTCTCTGGCTCACCCTGGTCCGTGGAGCAGTCTCCCTCTGTGTCCGTGTCTGTATCTGCACAGGGAAAATAGAATGAAAACACATTAGTCATCTGCACTGACCACACACACCACAGAAAGTACAGCACATCAGTGGCCAAGTGCGGGCATCAATCAGTTGAACTTTGCTAGGAGTGCTCACACAGATTTGCATAGGCCAATGGTTAGTCTGAGAGTCGAGCATGGCATTCACATCCCTCCTGCCCTTGCACCCATCTGTCTTGCGCATGTAGGATCCCTACACCCCACTGCAGACACATGCACCACCTACCCATCACCTGACAAGACCTGAAAATACGTAGTGGTCTGTCAACATGCACACATCACATCTGCTGACAATGGACATGTACATTTGCCTGGACGTAGGGATGGCCAGTGTTGCATCTGAGAGGCTGGGGCTGAGTACATGCACCAGACATCCTGATCCCCGCAAGTCCTGCATACCTTGGCACAATGGAGTGCATGTTGCACATGACACACTCCTGCTGGATCACCCCTAGGTAGTGTAGTCCCATGGCTCAGCCATGCCTGTGAGATCATACATCACAGTCTCCAGTCACAGGGGGCAGGGCAGCCCTACAACAACTGTCACCACTGTGTCACATTCCCAAGACATGGGGCCTGCAAACTCTGCAGCTGACAACTACACATTACCATCCACAGTAGCAACAGCGTCTGGATTCTGATGTGCCCACCCCAGATCCATTGGACGCATGAGAGACATGGGACAGGGCACTCTGAAGCTGAGCAACTCGCACTCTGCTGTGAATGACACCCAGCTGCTGGAACTACCCGGTTGCAGGCACCATTGTGCACGGTCAAGTCATCACATCCATACATGTCACAGAGGTATTGTCTCACATGGGCACATCTCAGATTGCATGCTGACCCCAAACCCATGTACACACCAGTGGGCCTGACAACGGTGCCACAGCACAATGACACAGGGGCAGACACCTGAGGGAACTGTTCACCTGGCACAAAGTGCAAACCGAGACACGGGAGTGGGAGTACAGACTATAGCATGCCCTGGACTAGCCATGACTGTCCTGCTCCACGTGGAACAGGTGATAGCCATGGACAGTAGGCAGGTGGCTGTGCATATGTGACACACTTGAGGTACATGCTCCAGAGGCCCCAACAGTTTACCCAACCAGCAGCATGGGTGTATGCCGAATGCCCCAGGCACATGTGGTGAGCCCGAGCTGTCAATTGGCCACATGACAGGAGTACATGCAGATAAATACCAGGACCCTGGCATGTACTGTACAATGGTCCCACCCTTGAAGCACAACACTGAGTCCCCTGAAGCAATGCTGGCCCACATCCCATGCACCTTCACATGTAAGGGCACAGTTCCCACGTGACACTATGCCCAGACAGAAACAGCAACACCAGGCAAACAGATGAGAAGGGGGCAAGTCACCAGAGAGGGACATGGGTCCTGGACTAACTGAACAATGTACTGTTGAGGTGTTACCAGGCCAGAGGGGGCACATAGCATGTCAGACACAGCACACAGTGCAGTCATGTACTCACCCCCTCCTTGCTGCTGTCTGGCCTTCAGCTGCCCATCCAGGTCCGGGAAGACCACCGCCAGGATCCGGAGCATGTGGGGGGTCAGGGTCTGGTGTCCGCCCCTCCTGCATGGAGGCGACAGCTTCAGCTGGACCCGTGCGATCCTCCGGGTCCAGCCCCGAAGGTCCTGCCACCTCTTCTGGCAGTTGCGGATCCTGCGCCTGTAGACCCCCACGGATCTCACCGCACGGACGATGCTCCTCCAGATATCATGCTTCTTCTGGGCAGCAACCTGTGAGGATGACAAAGTGCAGAGGACATTACTACACTGGCAACATATTAGTGCAACACACAGGCAGTCACACATGTGGGCATCAGCAAGGCTAATGAGGTACACAGGTGGTGCAACTATGGTTGAGGGACCGGTGTCCAGCACTCACAGCTTTGAGACATGGCCTGGGAAGGGGACCTAGTGACAATACACCTTGCACTGCACTGCAACTGTGCAGTACATGTGGGTGCCCCATTTGTGGCAAGAGCAGTAGTCAGTGGGCAACCAAGCCACTGGTGTACACACTAATGCTGCTGCTGGTCAGACCAGTAGCACAATTAGCAAAGCAGTGGACAGCACACTCACCTGCTCCCCTGGTTTCCCATAGAGCTTGGTGTACTGCGGCAGGAGCCCGTCCAGCAGGGCCTGGTTCTCCTCCTCACTGAAGGCTGGGGCCCTCTCCACAGTACGTGCCATCATTGAAGCCAGAGGAAGCAGAGACAGCAGCAGTGATGATCTTGATGTGCTCCAGTAGCATGTGGTGCAGGCAAGTGGGTTCTCTGGGGGCCAGGCAGCCTTATATCTGTGCTGTGGAGGCATGTCTGCCCTGGGGTACAAAGGGATAGGTCCAAAAGCTTGCATCCTATGAATTTGGCCAATCCATGGGATAGCACGACTCGTACGCGCCTTCAGCATCATTTAAAACATCACCTCCATGACACACTGGCAATTGCAACAATGTTGTACGACTCCAACTGAATTTCCTGCACACGCCTCGTTCAAATTTCAGATCCGCGTCCATCACCATGACAGCTCATGGCCAATGAGGGTGCAGGGCCCGGCAAATGACTGTACTACGCGGATTTTGAATGGCAACACACACCCGTCTCCATCAGATTCAATGGGCAAGACGTGCGTGCGGCTCGGCCATACACGACCGGCGCGTCACACGCGTCCGTCGCCATTGCAATGTGTGTCCCTGACATGCGCGTGGCTCGGTCATACACGACCGACGCGTCACACGCGTCCGTCGCCATTGCAATGTGTGTCCCTGACATGCGCGCGGCTCGGTCATACACGACCGACGCGTCACACGCGTCCGTCGCCATTGCAATGTGTGTCCCTGACATGCGCGCGGCTCGGTCATACACAACCGACGCGTCACACGCGTCCGTCGCCACTGCAATGTGTGTCCCTGACATGCGCACGGCTCGGTCCGAACAAGTTATTTGGGTTTTGGGGACATTGAACGTGTCGGTCAGCCTTGCTGTCAATTCCTGACAGATGACATCCTCTGTCACTAGCTAGGGACTATGGGGCACACCAATGGCACCACTGCCTGTGCCACAGTGTGTCCCCAGTCATGTATGGCTGCCTCTTATGTGTGTGTCTGGGGGCACAGGATGTGTTTGGTCGTGTGCCACTTGTTGACAAGCACTACCAGGCTGGACCCGGATGTGGGTGGACACATACATGTGTGGTGTGCCCATTGCCTCAGGGGGGTGCAGCAATGCAGTACAGGACATTGGCAATGGACACAGTCCCAGCCAGGATGTGCGTGTGTGTCGTGTCACATGTACCCTGTCTCATCAGTGTTAGTAGCTTCAACGCAGGGTGAACCAGTGTCGACATTGTGATGTCCATACACTATCTGTGTGCATGTGGTGTGATCCAATGTGAGCTGATCCACACATCACATTGGTTTGTACATGCACAGTGTTGTTGTGTGGGGGTGGCACAGACACCTACATATGTCCACTTGTGGCGACAGGGCACATGGACTGTGGCTAACATGCTTGTTGTGTGTAATGTCAACGATACGTCACATCATGCCTGTGTAACTGTCAGTCAGGGAGCTGTGATGTGGAGAAAATATCTGTCCTCACTAGTCACTGTGGGCTTTGTGTGGTAGGTGGCAACAGGGCAGATGTACTGTGCTAGGGCCCATTGCTTTGTCATGGCACAACAGGGGCCCTGTCATATGCACATCTTGGGCTTCAATGTGCGTTGATGCCATGTATGGGACATTAGTGTCTGTAACCTGTGGCAACCACCTCAGCTCATTGTGTTATGTGTTTGTTTATGATGGGCTGTGTTGCTGTGGCTTTGTGACATTGCTGGAGGGTGTGCCTTCATCCTTTGTTTCTGTCTGTACTGCAGGGCCCCAAATGTACCTAGGCCATTCCCGGACCTGGCAACGATGGTGGAACGTGAGTCCATCAGAAAGTACCGTTTCACCAGGGCAGTGATTGAGGAGTTGGCAGGGCAGTTGGGCCCACACCTGCAACCTGGCCGGCCATACCCGACGGCACTGACCCCCAAGGTGAAGGTGATGGCAGCCCTTCATTTCTTTGCGACGGGTACCTTCCAGTACACTGTGTCTTCTGGTGGAGGGATGTCGCAGACAATGTTCAGTCGGGTGCTTCGGGATGTGTTGGAGGCCATGTTACATTTCCTGGACCTGTACATCTATTTCCCCACACCCCAACGACTTGCAGACATAAAGGGTGACTTCTATGCCCTGGGGAGGATGCCAAATGTCATAGGCTCCATTGACGGGACACATGTGGCTTTGGTGCCACCACAGGCACATGAGCTGCCATACAGGAACCACAAGCATTTCCACTCCATCAATGCTCTGGTGGTTTGTTTGGCGGACATGACAATCTCCCATGTGTATGCCCGTTTCCCTGGGTCTGCGCATGATGCCTATGTGATGAGGAGTAGTCGTGTCCCTAGACTGATGTTACGGATGCAGAATCTACGTGCCTGGCTTGTTGGTGTGTACTGACTTTTCCTCATTGTGTGTGCGCCTGCCAATTGTGTGCTACCTGTTTTTCTCCAACTCCTCTAATGTGCATGTGTCTGTATGTAGGTGACTCTGGATATCCCAACATGCCATGGTTGCTGACACCCCTGAGGAACCCTGTGACACCAGCCGAGATGCGCTACAACCAGGCACATGGTCGTACCAGGAGGGTGATAGAGCGGACATTTGGACTCCTGAAGAGCCGCTTCAGGTGTTTAGACAAGACAGGAGGTGCCCTCCCGTATGCCCCTGCTAAGGTGTGCCGGATCATCATCGTAGCATGCATGCTGCACAATCTGGCAGTGCGAAGGGAGTTGCCCCTCATCCAGGATGACAATGACCAACACCCGCCACCTGTGGAGGATCCTGGCCTGGGCCAGGATGCCAGTAGCGATGATGAGGCTGCGGAGGATGTCCGCACACAGCTCATCAACAACTTCTTCTCCTGAATGTGAGTATACAGTGATGTGTTGTAAATGTGTTGTGTGTGCATGTTTTGTGTGTGTGGTGCACCTTGCGTGTGGCTGTGTGCTACTTGTGTGGATGCCTGCAGTGATGTGTCCATCCAGTTTACCTGTACTCCCCACCAGTTGTGTGATGATTAGTATTTTGGGGTGGTGTAGTCTGTGATTTGTGTTTGCCATGTGTGTTGCAGTTGTATGGCGTCATGCAGTGTTAACAATTGTGTTTCTGTCTGTCCTTCACAGGGTACTGTGGCTGTTGTTTGGTGTACAGAGACCCCTGATGCCCATGCTCCACTGCCAGGATGGAGTCGTTAGTGTCCCGACGAGTGATGTGCCAGGCACCCCAGGACTTCCGTAGTTATCCACTTGGTGACCGTGTGCCCACTGTCAGGTGTTGCTAGCTTGCATGTGTGTAATAAGGGACATGTGGCAATTGCCTGACAATAAACTGTGCTGCACCTTCTGATGTGTGTTGCTTGTGCCTACACATCAGACTGACATTGACGTACTGCACTTGTGGGCCTGTCACCACTGACTCAGGTTGGCTGTGTAGTTTGTGCATACCACAGGCTTGCTTGTCAACATTGATGTTGCCAATGAATTGGTTGGACGTGGTGGGCATGTGTAAAGTAGACCTGGTGGTGTGTCTCCCATATATGTGGCACATTGGCCTGACTGACATGACAGTGTACTCATCACAGTACAGGTTTGCATGCACAGTGTTCTTCAGCACATCCAGATCTACATGCCACTGGCAACCTCTCAATCACCACAGAGTCACGTCTTGTGTTTAGGTGAATTTATTAGCACATAAGTGGGGATGGTGCTCAGGATTGGGAGTGTTGTCCGTTGGCTTTAGAATCCAAAGTTCACAGATAACAAGTTAGGAGTGTTGGTAGATGAAATGTCTAGAGTACAGTCCACAGTCGTTAAGCACATTGTTCCAACTCAGACCCTCCATGTCATGTGGGGGAGTACGATGTCGTACAACAAGGTGAACGGTTTGCACACAAAGGTCACTGTCCAGAACAGGTGTTGGTTTCCTGGGGGATGTGCATGGGCATCTTCGTCTCACTTGTTCCTCACCGGACGACCCCTCTTCTTCTTCTCAGGGGAGCCTCACCTGCAGGCTGCTGCCGTGCACGGGGGCTTCCACCAGACCCCCTCACTCCCTGTGGCAGTGGCAGATGTTGTTGCCCGAGATGTAGTCGTCGCACAGGGAGGTGGGCTCAAGTTGGTGCTGTTCTGGCGGAGGCAGGTCAACATTTCCGGTGCACCACTGCTATATCTTCCATGGTATCCCACTTGGACTCCATATTTGACAGGTGTGTTTCAACACGGGACATGTGGGAGTCCAAGCGGGCATGGTGGGCAGCCTGCTGTTCTTTGATGTCCGTGAGGATCCCCACTACCTGGCTGAACCCTCCGGTGCTCTCCTGGTACGCATCCATGATGCGTTCCAGGTGGGTGTCATCCTGCAGACCCGCACCCTCAGTGGAGCCTCTGCTCGGCCTCCCACCCCTCCCACCACCCCTCGCCACACGGCCAGCACCTGTGGTGTTCCGCACAGGTGTCACAGGGGGACCTTGGATGTTGTTGCTGTTGTCAGATGCCCTGGTGCCCTGGTGCCCTGTTGACTCTGTGCCGTCTGATGGTTCGGTGGGTCTGTCCGTGTTGGCAGGGGTGGCTTGCGGTGTATCAGCAGTTGCAGGGGTGGTTTCAAGGGGGGCAGGTGAATGTTGCCGAGGGGCTGCATGAGGGCCGAGACCGGAGGGGCCAGCTTGGGTGTCGTCCGACGAGGTGTGAGACTGTGCGCCACCGGAGCCAGGTGGGTCCTCCGGAGCCTGGGACTGGGACTCTTCCTCGTCTGTGGTTGAGTCCACATCTGCCCCTGTGTTTGGAAGGAAGATACAATGTTAGTGATGTATTCATGGACATCAATGGTTCATACACATGACATTGGCAACTGTGGTTGGTGTTGCATGCCTGTCCATTGCATCATCCTACTTTGTCACTGCGGGAGATTTCCATTAGTGTGGTGCATTCACCTGACACCCTGAGGCACTTTGGTTGTCAAGTCTAGCTGTCTGCCTGCCTGGCATCTTAATTGCACGCTGGATTGTACTGTGCCATTCCTGCACTGGTGCTGACACATGCCTGACACAGGTGTTTCATCCCTGTCAACATTTGTGCTTTGACGCTGGCATCCTTGCAAAGGCACCTAGTTTGGGATCTCTGTTTGGGGCATGTGTGATGCCAGTTTGTGTCAGTCAATGTGCATCACATTAGTGTGTCTGCACAACCTGGTCACAGTCCAGCATGCCCGGGTTGTCCTGATGTTCTCTTCTGTGTTGTCTGTGTCCCCAGTCCACATCCCATTTCACACAGGTGATGGTGTCACTGTTGCTAATGGAGTTGTGTGTGAGTTTTGTGTTTGCACACATGCTTTGTGATGTCAAAGTCCTCCATGGTGGTATGGACTGTTCGCTGCGGCTGTCTTTCTTTACTAGAGTCGTGACCAGAGGTGTGTGTTCGGTTGCTTCAGCTGTGACTTGCATGCCTGCTCCAGTGCAGCCCATGTTAGTCCTTGTGTCCCCAGTGTCCATGTCAGTGAGTGCTGTGTGGTGTGGATGATGCCTACAATACTGGACAATGTCTGCGTTTCATGTGGCTGACAACGGGTGTTTGAGTGTATGTCAGCATGCTACAGTGTGAGGGATGTTAGTAGGTCCATTGTAGTCAGTCAGGTGTCCCCTGTCACTGCTGTGTATGTGAGTTGCTGTGTGTTTGGATCTCTGTGGTAGGTCTGCATTTCTGCACTTGTCAACTACAATCCGCGCCTACCTGTCCAGGCCAGAGGGGGTCCCTGGGACACTGCATCCCCGGAAGTTGAGTGCAAAGGTACATTTGCAATAGCTGGCAGTGTGACTGTGATTGGGTTGGTCGATGCGTGTGTGTGACTAGCAGCCTACTCATACATTGTATCCATGTGTCAGCCATCTTGCCCTGCTCTTTGGTTTGGCAGTGTGTGTTCCCAGGGCTGCTGTTAGTTTTTGCTGGATAGATGTGATTTGCAGCTGCCTCATTGGTTTTCAGTGTCATTGCAGTACCTCCTCCTCCCCCAGGGGCCAGGCAATTCACACAGAGACATGCTTCAATGTCGGTGAGTGTGGGTTGATGTTGAGGTTGTGAGTCAGTGGTGTAGTGGTGGTTGTACACAAGTGGCAACAGTCCCTGTACGTCACACAGCAGTAGCCAGTATGGTGGGTCTTGGGTGTTGTTTGCATGAAGTGTGGGTAAATGCCTTCTCCCAGGTGAGTTGTGTGGAGTTTGTGTTGAGGGGTGTGTGACAGCACATGGTGGTGGGCATGGTCAGAGCTGGCAGTGCTTCTCCCTCCATGGCCAGATGGGCCACTATTGTGTATGCTTCCCTTGCAGGGAGTGGCAGTTGACTTTCAGGATGTCAGGCATCAGGGTCCTGCATTTGGTATGTGCACATAGCCCATCAGGGCCCTGTGCTCCCCACAGCAGGACCCAGTGTCAGCCATCTTGAGGGTACATTTCCACTGCCTGTGAGGTGCGCATGGTTCGAAGTGGTGTTGTTGGTCCATTTGTGAGGGGGCTATTGGCTGTGACTACAACTCGCATCATGCTTTTGGCTACACTGACTTCCCCAACATCCCCGAGCTTCCTTCCTGTGGGTCAGGTTCCCTGTGAGGTGGTGTGACAGTGGTGGCAGACTGTGTGTCAGTGTCTGTTGGGGTTTTGTGGCACTGAGTTGCTCTGATTTTTGCTAAGTTTGTACACGTGATGACATAGTTCAATGTTGGTATGAGATAGCAGGTGTTGTGTTGCTGTGCCAGGCATATGGCTGTAGGGATGACTTTGTTTGTGTTACTGTGGCTTTGTTGACGGAAGTTGTTTTGCCTGTCCCCTTGACGGTGACATGTGTACATGGCCCCACAATCTTGAGTCTCTTATTTGTGTACTCACCAGGCTCTGGGATGTCAGTCAGACCATGTATGCTCTCCGGTGGTAAGATGGCCTGCACCTTCTCCTCCCAGGACCGGAAGTAAACGGGTTTGGCAGGGGGCCGCTGCCGGTGTGCTTGCTGAGCTTATGGTCCTTCTCCAGCAGCTTCTTGACCCTCCTGCGCACGTCATACCACCTGTTCTGGCAGTCGTCCTTTGTGCGCAAACAAGGTGCTTGTGCGTTCACCTTGTTGACGATTCTCTCCCACATCTTGGCCTTCTGGGACATGGGGGTCTTCTGTACCAATGTGCCAAACAAATGTGGCTCTACTCTGATGATTTCATCTACCAACACTGTCAACTCACTATCTGTGAACTTTGGATTCTTCTTGGGGGCATGGTGGTGGTGGTGTCGAGGGTGGTGGGTTGGTGGTGGTGGTTGTGGTGAGGTGGGTGGATGTGGGAGTTGGGGTAGTGGTGTTGGGGTGGGGGTGGTGGGGGTGGCAGTGGTAAGGGGGGTGGATGGGGGAGTTGTGGTAGTGGTGTTGGGGGTGGTGGTGGTGGTGGTGGTGGTAGTAGTGGTGAGTGGGGTGGATGGGGGGTTGGGGTACTGGTGTTGGGGGTGGTGGTGGTGGTAGTGGTGAGGGGGTGGATGGGGAGTTGTGGTTGTGGTGTTGGGGGGTGGGTTGGTGATGGTGAGGAGTGAGTGGATGGGGGTTTGGGGTAGTGGGGGTGGTGTTGGTGGTGAGGGTAGGGTGGATGGGGGGTTTGGGGTCGTGGTGGGGTGGTGGTGGTGGTGATTGGTGTGTGTGTGTGTGAGGGTGCAAGTGAGGTTTGTGGGTGTGTGTGTGTGAATGCTGTTGGTGAGATGGCAATGGTGTGTGTCAGCAGAGTTGTGTGTGTGGAGGTTCTCAGGAAATGGCAATGGCTCATGGGAGTGATTGGTGGCCTTTAAATATGTTGAGTTGTGGGTGTGTCTCTCTTAATTGATTTTATTTTTTTAATATATTTTCGTTGTCAGTGCTTGTTTGGTCCTTTTTTGTGTTTGGTCAGCTGTTGTTTGTGTGTGTGTACGAGATGTTCTTCTGACCGTGCCGGACGCTGCTGGTGAGTCGTACAGGCTTCTCCGAGCCTTTCACGCTGTTGTTATGCTGTGTTGTGTATGTCGTGTGCGACTCGGTCAATGGGCGTTCGACTCGGTCGTGGGCGTTCGTTTCGCTCGCGGGAGTTCGAGTCGGTCGCAGGCGGAGTCCGTTGGTTTGAGTGTTTGTATCGTGTGCGTGTCGGTCGTGCGGCTTGTGCTCCATGCGAGTCGTTCTTGTTTCCCACGTATGGCATCGTACTTTGCAACTCGTACGTCACGGGTACGTGTCGCTCAGCTCCGTTCCAGATACGTGTCGGACGGTACTGCTCGAGGGCTTTTTCCGGCCGGAGGCTATTTTTCCGTAAGGCTCCGTCGTCCGGTTCATATTCGGGAGAGTCGGTTGGAATTCACAGGCTTTCCATCGTACTGCGCGGGTCGTACGGCGGCGAGACGTGTCGGTCGGTACTTTATCCCGGGACGTGTCGGTCGGTTCACTTTACAAACGGAATCGGAATCGACCCCATAATGTAAAAAGGAGTAAATCAGCTCACATAGCAAGATGTGTGACATATATATGATATTACCTAATGTCAAGTCCAGGCAACAAGATAACATGTCCGCAATGTGCCAACGCTGCCAGCTCAGTCATGCAAATACATCAATTGCTAAATAAGTTGTAGTATGAACAACATGGATGTTGTGTATGTCAGACAAAAGCATATTGATACACTTTGCTATGCATTCAGGTTTGCTCATCCCTCTACACAATCATCGATGTACAGTAGCACACCAAATATCATGACAAACATCTGCACATCCAGTTCGCATACAAGGAAACAGACTGTGCAGCCAGTACACATCTCATTGCATACACACAACTGCATGTGCCAGTGCAAACACACAATGAATGGATAACAAACAGTGTCCAAAATATTATATACACTTGCGCCAAGGTGTCTGGACTTGCAGTGTATGCAGTATACTTGTGACAATGCCAATGTCAAAACTCCATATTCACCAAGGGAAATGTACGGGGTCTCAAAAATTTCCAGAATGCACTAACATGTGATGATCAAAAATCGCAGAGTCAAAAATATCTGTTTTCATGTCCATGTCTGACTCATTGCAAGTTAAACGTGAAGATTGTCAAAGCCTATAACAATTTTGCACAAATTGAAGTAACCTCTGCAGCCATTGCCATATTTCATGTGAGCGTAAGGATGATGAGTGTTCTAATGTTTGTAAAGGTACCCATTCATCCTGACAGTTAGAACATGGAGTTATTACACATTAACCCTGGGCGTAGTTCGCGTAGTAGCGCTACGCGTAGCTACGCGAAGTGCACTTCGCACTACGCGAGCTATGCGTAGCTCTACGCGAACTACGTAGTGCGGTAGGAAATGCTGTTCGCAATGATTGCACAGTGCCGGATGCTTGTCGGCACTGTGCAATCATTGCAAACGGCATCTTGCACAGTGCAAGCCGTCGTTTTCTGCCGCTCGAGTAGATTTGTACTCGAGCGGCAGTTTTCTCAACGCAGACTGGTAGTTTCTCATCGCGAGCATACGCGACCACTCGCAATGAGAAACCAGACCTCCCCGCGTTGAGAATCTCGCCGGGAGGTTTATTTTCCACGCTCGCGATCGGCAACTTGATGTTGCTGATCGCGAACGAGGACAAAGTCTCGCCGGGATGTCATTTTGCTCGCTCGCGGTCGCCAACTTGACGTTGAGGACCGCGAGCAAGCAAAAAATGCCCGCTACGCTACGCATTTTTGCACTGTGCTACGTGCAATTCGCGTAGCGCGTAGTTGCGCAAACTACGCAAGCGTAGCGTAGTTTTCCGCCCAGGGCTATTACACATGACCGGGCCAATGGCATTTTAGTGATGTGTAGGCTGTAAAGTATAGGCAATTCAATGGCATAGATGCAGTGCGTTTGTATGTACCACACGAGGTGGAAGGAAAAAGGAGAAAGCATACCAATAGACACAAAGTCAAAAAATCTACACTGCTAACACATATGGATAGTATACTAATGTACCCTTTTCTCCATTTTCTGTTTCAGCTGATCAAGGTTATGCAGTTACATGGGTGATGAGTCTGACCCCTATCAAAGTGCCCCACGCATAGGCCCAGAAGGACTATAATGTGCTGCTCAAGGGCCATTGTGGAACATACCTTTGGAGTCCTCAAATCCAGGTTTCGTTGCCTGGACATTTTTGGGGGGAAGACTCCTGTACAGGCCGGAATTGGTCTTGAAAATAATACTAGTCTGTTGTATATTGCACAACATCTGCGTACGGAAGACCAGGAAGAGCTGGACAATCGGAGGATGGGTAGGAGGAAGAAGTTGATGCAAGCCAACCTACAATTTCAGCAGCTGGAACATAAAGGAGGGATGCCATCATCCATAACTTCTTTTCATAATGTCCACTCTCAAATATATCACCTATAGCTTTGCACAAATGGCTCCACCATGTGATGTAGCACAACAAACAATTAATTCACCAATATCTTGTATGCCTGTTTTGTGACTTCAGAAGGTGAACAATCATGTAAAGTTATGTTATCAAAGCAACAGTGTCACGCAGATCAATCACCTAGCAGGGAATGGGTAAATGTTTTTGGGTATCGGAACTACTGCATATGTTTTATCATTGAGGAATAAAAAGTGCTTGTTGTGTGTTCTCCTAAGCACAATCAGGTCCGTCTTCACACAAGAGTGTAGTACTCTATACAATGTGTGGTCTGATGCATCATTGTAGCTGGGGCCACTCAGCAGTAATCCATTCTAAATTTTTGAAACACAACATCCCTCTGTAATCTGTGCCACTGGAAAAAAGGTTACTGACAAAAGTCACAAAGATACATGACACTGGTGGACTGGATCACATTTAGGGTGTGGAGGATGAAGAATCAAAGGATAGTAGAGCCAGACTAATGGATGTATCAATACAGTGCAGGGAACTGTGCATGACTCATCATTCAATGCTGCACTGATCTAACAATGCTATATTTTTATCTGCACAAACAATGACACATAGGTCAGCCAAGGGACAACTGGAAAGGCATCAGCAATCAACAACAAGTATGTAGGACTATAGCCATGGCAATGCAATGACAAGAAAGTGTGGATGTCACATTCCCAACAACATGAGTGTGGCATGGCAATAAATGTTGAGAAGTGGCAATACCCTCATCCCATCACACTTACTCTGTGTTGACACCCCAAAGACACAGAACAGACATACACATGAGTGAAGTGCAACAGGGATACCAGTAAGTACAGACAAAACATGCAAGTAACATACAATGAATCACATTAGCAATGGTCAATGTATTGTGTAAGACGGACCACGAAAAACATGGTAGCACAATGAAGTTGGGTCACCTCTCTCTGTACTGTCACTAGAAGCTTACAAATGCCCATTGCATGATATGTGTAATCTAGGGATTAATCACAACTCCACAAGTCAAAATATCCCTACATCTGCAGGCACAGTTGAACACAAATACGACCATGCATCTAATATGAAACGAGCATGTCACATACGATTGTATCTCTCAAAGAATGTACCAAATTCTCCTGAACACACTTCTTGCGCAAGATGGCCAAGCGCTATGTATGACGTGTTGCAGTCCAGTGTGGCCAACCAGCCCCTCTCCTCCAGACAGGTGTATGCTAGACAGAAATTTCCAACCAGCCGGCACCAAGGGAAATCCCCTATAGACTCAAGAGCTCACTACCATGGGGCGAGACAAGGCTGCACCACCCGTCGACTCCTCCAATCTAACTTTGGCAAGATCCCATGTTCCCCAGTGCACCAGGAAATCACGGCGGTACAAGCAGTGTGCCCATGGCTTTTGCCCAGACACGACCCCTGGGCCTCCTCCGCTCTACGTTCAACCTTCTCCTAACCTGGACATCGACACCAGGCCCCAAACCGCCGCACACTCTCAGAATCTGTGATTCAGCCAGCAGAATCCTCTGCCAGTCCGGATTTCACAAGCCTGGGCACAGCAGTGTACTCCGAGTCTGCAGGGAAACCTCCTGATGCAGGTGATGCAACTGGCCCTTCTTAGGTGCATAGTCATGGTTCTCCTGCCACACAATGTTTGCACAGCTCAGGGGCCTCACCCTCCATAGTGTCTGGCCAGCACAACTTCCTCCGGCCTGATGATGCTGATAGGTGCAGCCCATCTTTGGCAATGTCCCCTGTCACACCGTTGTAGTGTTGGTCCATGTCATGCAATGCAGACTACCCATTGTTGTTGTGCAGGAGCACCTCGACTGATCACACTTCGTTGCGCAAGATGGCCAGGCGCTATGTATGACATGTGTTGCAGTCCAGTGTGGCCAACCAGCCCTTCTCCTAAAGACAGGTGTATGCTAGACAGAAATCTCCAACCAGCGGCACCAAGGGAAATCCCCTATATACTCAAGAGCTCATTACCATGGGGAGAGGAAAGGCTGCACCACCCGGTCGACTCCTCCAATCTAACTTTGGCAAGATTCCATGTTCCCCAGTGCACCAGGAAATCACGGCGGTACAAGCAGTGTGCCCACGGCTTTTGCCCAGACACGACCCCTGGACCTCCTCCGCTCTACGTCCAACCGTCTCCTTACCTGGACATCGACACCAGGCCCCAAACCACCGCACACTCTCCGAATCTGTGACTCAGCCAGCAGAATCCTCTGCCAGTCTGGATTTCACAAGCCTGGGTACAGCAGTGTACTCCGAGTCTGCAGGGAAAGCTCCTGATGAGGGTGATGCAACTGGCCCTTTCTTAGGTGCATAGTCACGGTTCTCCTGCCACATAAGATTTGTGCAGCTCATTGGCCTCACCCTCCATAGTGTCCAGCCAGCACAACCTCCTACGGCCTGATGATGCTGATAGGCGCAGGCCAACATTGGCAATCTCCCCTGTCACCCCGTTGTAGTGTTGGTGCATATCATGCAATGCAGACTACCCTTTGTTGTTGTGCAGGAGCGCCTCAACTGATCACAGCTCCAAGTTGCACCATGCAGGCTTCTCATGTCAGCAATGTGTCTACATGTGACCTGCCAGACTTTGCCACCAAGTAAGGGTGATCGCTGATGCCTCAATGTCTACAGCCGGGGACCACAGGCTTGTGCATGACACGCACCCCGCCTCCACTGTCAGTCTGCAGTAACTCAGCAGCACCGCTGCCCACCACTCCGGGTCTCAGATAAAGGCACAGTGTGGTCTCAAGGCCCTGGCGACTGCCTGCGCTTCCAGGCATTGGATGCCATGGTGTTGCAAGGATTGCGCATTGTAAAGTGCTGCATTGCTGTTTTTGCTAACAATGCGCCACTTTTCAGACACGAGGCACAGATTTGGCATTTCCTCTTCCCCTGGGACTCTAGCTCGACATCATGGCTGTTGCTGGCTTTGTGGGGTTTGTTGACCTGTGCTGAATGTGGTCATGGCTGCTCCATTCTGCATTCTGATGCATACATTTTCTAATTTCTCGTCAGAGGTGTCTTTGTAAGCTCTTTTTGCCTCTTACCTGAATATGTTGACCGCTAGATGTCCTACCGTCATTTTTTTTCTCTTTAGCTTCAAGATGTGTATTGCTGTCACGCTAGAGAGAGGGGCAATTTTGTCTGCTACGAGCTGATCCTAATGCCATGTAATGACGTATGGTACATACGTCACTAACATGGATGTGGTCGATAGACACCGTCAAAAAACATTTTTCGCTTAGCAAACTCTAAAATGCGTAGCACAATTATATGAAATTATGCCCATGAGTGCCTTTGCACAGACCAATGTAAATGTGCACGTCTTTGCCTCCAGCTAAACAAATAATCCAATGTGCATTGTATGCAACATTATAATTCTTCAATACAAGTAGTGACTGCTTGTTGTTCAAGTTAAGCCACTTAAGGTGGTTTGAGACTGGCTTGATAATTAATCCAAGTCCCTATCTCCACCTGAACGTAGGGAAATGTTACATTCCAGTGACAATGTTGGCTTTGAGATTTGACCCATTGGGTAGTTCACACATGTCCTGTCATCTCACTGCCTATCATGGACACAGACCCAGCAGACCCCATTTTTGGGATTAATTGTGCTGGCTACACTGCTTAGGCATTGCGGACACATCTCAAGTCTGATGGTCACAGGCAACACACATCTTTCTAATTCTTGTGCTTTTATTTACAAGTGCATTTTAGAAATTGACAGACTGGACCAGTTCTTTTGACAACAACCCCCACAGTGTGTACATAGCCAGTGGAGGGCCAGACAGGGACCTTGTGGGGGAACATGTCCTGAGACATGTCGAGGAATCAGATAACTTCAGTCAGGAGGATGATTGCAGTGTCATTGAGGATCAATGGCAACATTGACAGTCCATTAAATGTCCAAGGTGAACGCAGCATAGTCAATCTGAGGACAGTGACAGGTGATGTTGCAAGGCATGATGGTAAGCAGAGGGCTGAGCAGAAACTAGCCATTTGACACAGAGGAATGCTACCGCAGGATTTTCCTTTTAAAATATGTACCATCCACATCTTCTTCCTCTGATGTGTCTGGTGCCTCCCGTGAGGTTAATGGTGGATTGGAGGAAGCACAGGGAGACACAGACACATCAGGGGCAGAAGAGGTGGATCCTGAAGGTGCAGCAGCAGCATTCATCTGTGCCACCAGATGAGGCATCACTTCAGAGATGTTGAGCTGCAGGACTTGCAGGACTCCAGCAACATCACAGTGTTGCAGCCATGGCAGCCAAGTGGGAATCCTGCTTCCGCTCCATGTTCTCCAGGATCTTGTGTATTGCCCCCAACTCTTTGGCCACATCTCTGGTGCCACTTTGGCAGGACAGTTGTTGTTGTTTGAGTCATGACACCAGAGATCTAGGTGGTCCATAATGGGAGTGAAGACCCCAAGAATCACATTCAGTATGGCTGCCAGGGTCTTCAACCCCACCCGCACCTGGTCTGCCATCTCACACTGGACTCCTACCGCACTACATTGAAATTGAATCAGTGGGTCTTCAGAGTCCAGGTTGGTAGCTGTGGTGGTAGGTGTCACCTGCTGGATGTTTTGTGGGGCATGTGGAGATGCCACGATGCTGCTGGATCTCCCTGCTTCCAGAGATGGGCTGCCTATGGAGTTGAGCAGCTCTTGGAGGGTGTTCTGGGTGATGGTTGTGAGCGTTTATTCATCTTCATCATTGAAGAGTGGGAAAGGCTGCTGACCAGGAGATGATGTTTTATCATCTGCAATGTAAAGGGCAGATACTGTTATAGGTGTATTTCCAATTTTAGCATGTATTTTAGCATTTGACAGTCAGAGTGCATGACACATTCCATTTTCCTGTGTAGATGCCAAAATGTCTGAAGTCCAAAATATTACTCCCATTAGAAAGGAAAAAGGGCTAGATGTATCAAAAAAGCAGTTTGCGATTCCCAAATAGCGATTTATACCGAATCGCTATTTGGGAATCGCAAAACGCTATGCTGGAAAAATATTGCAAAAAATAGCGATTCGGTAAAAATCGCTATCGCAATTACCGATTTCTAAAATTGCGATTCTGTAATTGCGAAATCGCAATTAAGAAATCACAAAATTGCGAATCGGCCATTCAGGTGCAGCATGATGACATCACAACCAGGAAGTGTGACTGCCCATGCTGTTTCTGAGTGCCTGAGGATGTGTTAGAGGCTGGGAGCAGGAGCACACCACTCAGGAGCCCATCTGGAGTGCAAATACACCCACAAACCCACCATGGATACACAGGATAAGGCAAAGGAGGCTGCAGTAAGAAAAAGGAAACAGAAATTCAGTGAAAAAGAACTGGAGGTCCTCATTGAGGAGATGGTGAGGAGCCATGAACAGCTGTTTGGTAAAAAATCTCTGCACATCCCTGAGTCAGAGAAGAGAAAAATCTGGCTGGACATGCAGGCAAAAGTAAATGCCATTGGTGTCACACAGTGCTCAATAGAGGACCTACGCAAGCGCTGGTACGACTTGCGCTCAAGGGCAAAAGAAAAGGTTGCAAGCAGGCTTGCGGAGGCCAAGAAAACTGGTAGAGGTCCATCTACTGAGTCAGCGTCAACACCCCTTGGGGACTTGGTGGAGTCCACGCTACAGCCAGAAACCATCAGCAGCGTAGCAGACATTGACAGCTCAGCCACGCCCAACACCAGACAAGGTAGGATACATGCTAAATCACCGCTGACCCATTACCCCCTAAACATCCCACTCAGGAATGACTCAATATCCAAGTATTAAAGCCACTCCATGCCACAATTTTGTGATCACCCAGCAATGCATCATGGGAGATGCAGTCCCACACATAACACAGTAAAGCATTGATACAGAGTAACATATCTGCAGTTGAGATACACCAGTAAAACACAAATTTAAGCACAGCATTTAGGTATACCAACTGAAGTAAATTTGTTTTGGAAATGAGAGAAAGCAGGACACACAATATGTATCTCTCTTGTATTCACAGATGAACCTGCGACACAGGGTGAGGACACACCAATTGATGAGGCACTACAGGAACAGGCAGGGGGAGAGGAGTCAGACCACACAACACAGACAATACCTGCACCAAGACCACGCCATTACACTGTGGCTCCGCTACAGGAGTTGGAGGGAGGAGTGCAAGCCATCAAGGATGAGCAACAGCCAAGGCACAAAGAGCAGGCACGGCACCAACATGACCAGTCCCCTGTGCACCGTAGCGACAGCAGTCGCATGAGACGCAGACCAAGGGCACAACACACCGCCGACGAAGGAGAGGAATCCTCTGTCTTCTCTGGGCTGGAGGGCACAATGGTGAAGGTGCAGCGGCTACAAGCAAAAAGCATGCAGTCAATGCAAAGGCAGCTGGTGTCTGTAAATCACAATCTGACTGACATAAAGGATGGCATCAGGGAGCTCAACAACACCGTGGCCGACGATAACAAGGCATGTGCAGACAGCATGAAGGACATGACCGTAGCCATCAAAGAGCTCTGTGACATCATGCAGAGGGACCATGCCTCCAGACGCAGGGAAAAGCAACGCCTATTTACCCATTCTGGATCATTACACTAAGGCAGTCAACCGTCTGTGCAATGCCACAGCTGTCCTTTCCAGACGCACAATGTCCATGCAGGTTGAAATGACACACTGCTGCCAGGATGTTGCCAAGGGGTTGGTGCAGGTCACAACTGCAGTTGAACAGCTACAGACAGCCAACATAGCTGGCACAGGTATTCTGTGTGCAGGGGACAGTGAGGAGGTCTCCAGCCACAGCAGCATTACCCCACCCATGACTGAACCCAGACGGCGGAGTGTGAGGCAGGGAACAGCATCCGATGCCTCATCAATTGAGGGCAGTGTGAACATTGACCGTGCAAGTGCGTCACGGGGGCGCAAGAAATAGACAATGTTGCGACAGAAGCATGCAAATGGGTGAGGTAACCCATGGCATACATGCTGAAGTCACATTAATGTGCATGGACTGTGTACATGGTATGTTAAACACCAAAAGCCACACATTAGTTGTGACTTGTAGTCTGTGTGAAGACATTTTACCTGATGTTAAGGTATATTAAAACACAGTTATTCAACAGTCATGAGTTGCTTTGTGTCATCATTACTCACCTAGAAATAGTTGTGTGTTATTTCATCACATCTCTGTCTGCCATCTGCTGCACCTACACCACCTGCTGGTCTGAGACGTGGACCTGGTTCCTCATCTTCATCTGATTCAGAATCCGTGAGTTCCACTGGTATGCCTTTTGTTGTTGCGACATTGTGCAGCATGGCACAAGTAGCCACGATCTTGCAACAGGTATCAGGCCTATACTGCAGTGCTCCTCCACTTTTGTGCAGACAGCGGAACCTGCTCTTCAGTATTCCAAATGTCCGCTCGATGACATTGCGCGTTGACTTGGGTGCGCCATTGTATTTTCTCTCACTCTGATTAGCCGGATTGAGGTATAGTGTGAGGATGAATGAGGGCACAGCATATGCACTGTCACCTACAGGATGAAAGGCATAAGGTTAATCACTGTCCTATTCATGCAGAAGTAATGAGTCCATCTGAGTGTGTAAAATGCATTTACCTAGCAGGTATCCTTCGCCAAATTCACCCCCAGTGAGACGTGTGTATATTCCACTGTGTCTAAATATGAAGGAATCGTGTGTACTGCCAGGATATTTGGCCACTATATCAGTTATTATGTGTTTTGCGTTACATATGACCTGTATGTTGAGTGAATGGAATGATTTCCTGTTCCTGAATATGTACTAATTATCTGAGGGGGGACAGAGGGCTATATGTGTCCCATCAATGCACCCGATGACATGTGGGAACTGTGCTATCTGGTAGAAATCCAATTTGGTCTGCTGCAATGCCTGTTGTTTGTATGGTGGGGAATCTGATGTAATGGTGTATCCTCTGTACCATTGCATCCAAGAATGCATTAAAGAAGCGCGACAGGCAACTTAGGGGCTGTAGATATGACACCCTGGAAGCTCCCTGATGTTAGTAGGTGCAGTGAACAGAAGACCTGCACATGTGTTGGAATGGCTTGGGTCCTGCGGGTTGGATGCTCAAGTATAGGTTGTATGTCAGCTATCAGGTCTAGTATAGTTGCTGAGTCTAGTCTATACTTCATATGTATTCCTTCCTCTGTCTGCTGAAACAGGGTTATGCGCACTCTGTAAACGCGTTCCTATCTCCTCCTCCTTCTCTGTGCTGCTGCTTGAATCTGCATCCTTCTCGCTATGACATACAGCGCTGCCATTGTGAAAGACACTGAGGCGTTCTGGGCCTGTTTAAATAGGTTGCACCTGGTTACCACCTGCCCTGAGTAGGTGGTAATTTGAAAGTGCAAAATTGCGAATTTTGCTTATTCGAAATTTGCTAATTTTTCATACATTCTATTGCGAATCTGCAATCTGCGACATACATTTTTGCGAATTCGCAATTTGGGACTCTCAAATTGCGAATTCGCAAGGGTTTTTTGCAGATTTGTTGCTTCGCAAATTTGGTAATCGTAATTTTGCGATTATCCATTTTGCGATACAGAAAACTGTCATACATTTGGACATGCTATATGGAGTTCGCAAACGCACTATTTTTGCGATTCGCAGCGTTTGCGAACACAAAATAGCTTGATACATCTGTCCCAAAGTGTCCAGAATTAGCCCACGGAGTGAATGTGTGACACACACTGGAAGAAATTAAGGTTGAGGGTTCTTGCTGGCGGTGGTGGGTGTCTGCCATCTGTACCTCCTGGATTTTTGCATGGACGTCCCTGCTTGCAACCACTTGGGGATCCACTGCTGCAGGAACAAGGGTGTCTGCAGGCATGTCTTCCTCTGACAGGGCCTCCCTTACTGTGGCTGCTGCAGATGTAGATGTCCTGGATGTAGCTGGACCACAGGAAGAGGTAAATGGTAGTGGAAAATCCCTTCACAGGGTTGTATTGATGTCCTGCAGCACCCCAATGAGCAGGTCCATGTTGGTGTTGTGGATGGCCAGCTCCTGGTGAATGTCCCTCTGAAGCTGCTTCATCTCCTGGATTTCCATCAATACCTGGCCCATCACGTCTTGGGACTCATGACAGACTCCCAATGCTTGGTCAATGGTGGACTGGGTGTGAATGACCCCACTGGCCTCACTCAGCAATCCCGTAGTACCCCCTCCCACGACCCCTACCCCCAGGGGCCTGTGCCCTTGGCCAAGGGTGCCCTCTTCAGCTGGGTCCTGGTTCCTCTGTGGCTGGTCTGGGGATTCTCACCTCAGAATGCAGAACTGAGGGAACAAGAGGGTAGAGACTGTGCTAGGTACACAGATAGGGGGGACTGGGGTTGGCTGAAGTGTTGCTGCTGGGGTGGGAGGTGTTGGTGTGGTCAGAGTGAGACTCACTTTTGCCGTCTACCCAGGCTGCCCAGATGTGCCAGGACTGTCATCCACGTCCACGTGTCCAGAAGTGTTGCCATCACTGAGGGCTTCATCTGGGGGTGGAGTGTGAGTCTGTTCCATGGCCAAGCTCTGCCGAGGTGCTGTGCCAGATTGACCTGTTGTGAAATAGAGAACATTGTTGTTGGTGGAAGTGTGGTATCTGCATCCAAATGTTTGTTATGTTGCATTTTGGATTAAGGAATGAAAATTACATCTCACAAACATTTAAGCCAACAAAGTGTAGAAGTAACATGTGTATTGGACCATTCCAAGGCCTAGTTGTGAACAATACAGACGATCACACAACTTGATTGTATATATTTAGAATTAGTCATCATGTGAGCAGTGCAGAGTCAATGTGTGACATGCCACTTCTAATCAGCTGACTTAGCCTTATGCCTTACAAATATTTGATGTACACACTTGGTATGGTGTCACTCATGCCATCAATAGTTTCAGTTGAGGAGACCAGGACAACAAACTAAGTAGGCAGACATGTCTCTGAGTAGAGCATTGTAGGTAGATTGCTAAATCCATGAAAAATTAACATAATCTGTAACATGTCAAACAAGTAAAAATGGGCAAAATCACTATTGTATCCTGTTTTCTGTTACATGTAGTTGTAGTCATTTCAATCTCTACTTCCCAACACTTGACAAATGGTTAACTCCATGGGAAAAGAACATCAGTTGTAACATGTCAGACAAGTGAAAATGGGCAAAGTCACTATTGCATTTGTTTTCTGTTACAGAAACAGGGCCTCATAATACTTGTACTCATTTCAATCTCTACTTCCCAAATCTTGAGAAATGGTTAGTGTTACATACCTGTTGCCAAAATACAGTTGGGCTAGAACATATATTTAATAGAAATACACTTACATACAGCATTCCAACATGTGGCATGTAATGGAGATTGATACATGTAATCGTATATGCAACAATATACATTGACACTGACAATCAAACATCTCTGATACTTTGAGTATTGCATGTTAGGAAAGTAGATATCAACACAATAGCAAAAGCTGAGATGAGAGCATATAAGACGTGTAACTTAATACACTCCACTCTCCAGCTATTCCTGCCATGCCCTCAGAATGCAGGATGGCCAAGACCTTCTCTTCCCAGGTAAAGAGTTGTAATGGGGGGCTGGGAGTACCACCACCAGTCTTCTGGGCCTCCAGGTGTTGTCTGGAGGCCAGGGAATGCACCTTACCCTTCAGGTCATTCCACTTCTTCCTAATTTCCTCCTTTGTATGCAGGGTGGTACCTACAGTATTCATTCTGTCGACTATCCTGTCCCACATTTCCCTTTTCCTACTGAGTGGAGTATGTTGGACTTGGGCTCCAAACAATTGTGGCTCTACTCTTATTATTTCATCCACCATGACTGACAACTCAGCCTCGGAAACATTTGGATTTTTTTAACGGAATTTGTGGAAAGAATGGGTGAATGAATTGTATCTCAGCCTATTAAAGATCTGCAACCAATCTCTAGTGACAGGCACAGTACAACAAGATTGGAAGAAAATCCTAGCTACCCTGCTAATGAAAAAGCCAACAGCAGACTTAAAATATCCCAGTAATTTCAGTCCAATCTCACAACTCCCCTATCTGGTAAAAATAATGGATAAATATGTTAGTAAAAAACTAGCAAGCTACTTGGAAAATCCTATTATCCTGGAGAACGAACAGAGGGGCTTTAGACCAGCTCATGGCACAGAATGAGCATAACTATGAATTAAAGTGAGTGACAATGACTAAAGAAAAAAACCAAGGGATATTAGTAAAAAATGCAACAAAAGAGTTTGGAGAGTATTAAATTGGATAGGGAAAAAAGGGCAGCCTTATATTTCTAAAAAATGTGGTCTCTGGGGCTGTTTAATAGAGTGATTTGCAGGTATGTCCACTTGGTCAATGGATATCAGCTGTGTTGTTTTTGTATCTATCCAATGGGCCTACCGCCGTCGAAGAACCACTGCAAGGGGACCGCCTGCACAACTGTAGTGGGAAGCTGCAGTCCTGACGATGGTGGAGTACGCATCACCAACATTGCAGTCTACCGCGGCCCACGTGGGACACACTCAGTCGATGGCAGTTCAGGCTGCATGCATCGTAATACGACGGGCAGAAGACTGTCAGTTCAGCAGTCTTCTTGTGATCGCCGTGGCGGTGGTACAGCAGTGAGACTGTCAAACTCGTAATCGGGCCCTTACTTTCCTAATCATTTGAAGTGTTGTAATGTATATTTATTTTTTACATGTGTTTAACATTTATTTTAGTATTATAAAGTTAATGTAGTGTTGTTAAAATTAATTAATTATTGTAATTAGAGTATAGTTTTATTTTTATTTAAATTAAAATAGAGTTTACATACCTTTTTATAATATTTTGCTTAATGTTTTACAACAGTAATGTAGTCCCAAATGTGTGTTTCGATATTTTTGACATTTTATATATTTAGTGAAAGCTAATGAAAAAAGTATTTTCAATATTTGTTATCAATATAAGGTGAAATAGATATTATTAACAAAGGAATTTTGACTATTGATATTTGTGTTTATGTTAGTTAAGTATAGGAAGGAAATATTTTTGTAAACAATATTTAATTTTCGATATTTGTGGTAATCAAAATTGTTTTCATCAATTCATATGTCTTTGATCCACACGAGCATTGTTTGTATGTCTTTCTATCTATGATGTAACTTTTACATGCAATGCACTTCGTCACCCGTTCTTTATCTTGCACACATTCATCTGTTATATTAGGTACATGGGTTATAGAGTTTGTAATTAAACAAACTATTTCACCCACAAAGAGTGGTACTTTTGGTTGTATATCACTTGTGCCCTCTGCAAGGGGTATTCATTCTAATAGCAGGTTTCCACATTTCATGTGTGCCAATATTTCCAGCAATAAGTAGCAGATGTGCCTCTATATTAAGGAGTATCACAGGTTACATATTTCTGGTGACTCATTGAAAATCAGTGGAGCTTGGTTTTAATGAACCCGAGTCCCAAGCCCCATGGCACCAGCTCAATGAAGTGTGAGTCAAAATGAACAAATTACTTTTCAGCATTAAGGAATGGAGAAAGAACATATCTGCCCTTTAGCCTGGTCTATGACATTTCAAATGTTTATGATACCATCACTGGACTTTTGCTCTGCTTTAAAGCATAATTGATCTGAGTGAACAACACTTGTTCAGTGTAGTTATAAATACTTTCAAGTAGATCATTTAACAGCTCTCATTGAGCCTGTATTTTGATATTTATTCATTTAGGGGAATTATTTTGGATCAAATGCCTTTAAATTAATAAATGACACTTTTTTCATTATGGATGCCACAACAATATATTCAGGTCTTAGATCTAGTTTCACGATCTTGACAGTAAGGGCACTAAAACCTCATCAGATACATTGGCCAAGAAGGAGTCCTATTGATTTACATGTCTTCTGCTCTAGAAGTCAGTACTTTATTCAATTTTGCAAATAAAATCATACAAGTGCAGCAAAAAATAGACCAACACAGTTATACAGCAAGGCAAAAATATACATATTAACATACAATTGCATAAAAAAACGTCAAAAGCCTGATCAATAATGGCTACCCCTATCAAACTGATCTGTAAACCCCCATAAGAAACATTGACACATTATCACAGATTTCATGAGAAGCTAAAAGTTGTAGATATAAAAAAGCAGGTCTAGCCTGATAAAAAAATCCAAGAATAAAAAAAGAGGTTTTTAAAAACTCATACCGTCGCTGAAGTGGGCTCCTTTCCCCTCGAGACCGATGTGGCAACTATTGTTGTGATCCCCAAGACCCAGCCGCCCTCTTCCATTTGCGCGGACTACCGCCTGATCTCTTTAATCAATACTGAAATGAAAATATACGCCACAGTCCTGGTCCAGCGGCTCCGCCCCCTTTTACACAAGCTGGTCCACCCGGACCAGTGTGGCTTCATGCCAACACGTGGCACCAGACATTGCCTACGGCGCCTTCACCTTGCTCTAGCCCACAGCCAGCTCCTCACACCATACCTGACGCTCCTCCTTGTTGATTTCGAAAAAGCTTTCGATACGGTGAACTGGCGGTATTTGGACGATGTCCTTCAGATGATGGGCTTTGGCCACCAATTCGGACGCCTCGTCCATGTTCTCTACTCAAATCCCAGAGCCAGAGTACTCACCAATGGAGCCCTCTCACAGGCCTTCCCGATTCAGAGGGGCACACAACAGGGGTGCCCCCTCTCACCCCTACTATTCGCGCTGGCGATGGAGCCCTTGGCCTGCCTCATTCGGAGCGATCAGCGGATCCAGGGCTAGGCTTGGGGAAACCATCATGTTGACAAAATCGCCCTCTATGCGGACGACGTCCTGCTTTTCCTGGCGGACCCAGCTAGTTCTGGTCCTAGATGCCTCAGGTTACTCCAAGCCTTCGAAAACGTCTCAGGCCTCCAACTTAATCCAGCTAAATCCACCCTTGTCCCTCTTCATCTCTCTAGGGAGTGCTTCGATTGGCAATCGACCATCCCCATCAGAAGGCAATCGTTCAAATATCTAGGGATATGGGTGGCTCTGCTCCCAGAGCTGGAATGGGCACTCAACATTACCCCAATGGTCAAGAAAGCCAAAGAAGACCTCAAGCGCTGGCAAACTCTACCACTCAACCCACTAGGAAGAGTGGCATTGTTCAAAATGATGATTCTCCCCCACTTTTTATATATCATTCAGAACACCACCTTCCATTTTCCGAGTAGCTGGTTTAGGGAAATGGATGGGGTGACCACGAGGTTTCTGTGGGGAGGGGGGAGACCGCGTATCACCCTCGCCCGTTGCAAGATCCCACCCTTTGATGGAGGCATGGGTATGACCGATCTCCACCTATACTACCTAGCCACCAGACTCCTGCTCATTCACGACTGGTTCACTGGGGGCTGGTCTGACCCGGCCTAACAAACAGAGCTCAAGGACCTGGACTTCCCACAAATACAGTCATATTTATACGGGACCCCAATACCCAACGCGATACCACCGATAACCAGGGCGGTCCTGGTGGCCTGGCGGACGGCCCTGCGGCACACGCAATGGGATAAGCGACTGAGCCACTGCACGCCTCTCTGGCAAGGCCTATGGTTAAGGGAGGTGGCAACCCTCACGGGCTTCCGACAATGGGACCACATAGGGATATCTCTACTAGGGGATGTCTGGGTAGGGGATCATATTAGGGCGTTCCCCGACTTACAGAAACGCTACTCCCTCCACACCTCCCAATTTTGCAAATATTTGCAACTCCGCCAGGCCCTCAGCGCACACATCTCCACAGGCACGTCACTCCCTGAATTCAGCCCGCTGGAAGCCCAAGTCATGATGGGGAACCTGGGGAGGGGTGGGGTGTCTCGGATATACCGCACCCTAGTCAACAACGGCCCGGCAACCCTTGACCCGCTCCGTGCCCGTTGGGAGGGATGGCTGGGTCCCCTGGAGGAGGAGGAGGATTGGCGCGATGACCTTATGGCTCCCAAAACCATTACGACCTCGGCCAAACTTCGCCTCATTCAGCTCTACTACCTGCACATGACTTATCTCACCCCAGCACGCCTGCATAAGGCGGGCTAACGTCCCTCCCCAGATTGTACGCGCTGCGGCCAAGCTCCGGCGGATTTTTATCACATGGCATGGACATGTCCCAACCTCGGCCCATACTGGTCAGGAATAGAGTCCGAACTCACACAGATCCTGGGCTGGCAGGTCCCCCACGACCCCTTACGTCTCATCCTCGGGGTGATGGGTGGCCTGGATGGCTCTAGATCGGACAAACTATTCCTCGGGACGGCAGTTGCCGTGGCCAAACGAGATATCGCAGCGGTCTGGGCGCAGGTCAAGCCCCCAAGCATAGCAAAATGGCGCCAGGGGCTGGACTGGTGCGCCGCTCAAGAAGAACCCCTATTTGAGGCCCGTGGGTGCCCAGCCAAATACAACAAGGTCGGGGGCAAATGGCTAAATCATTTCGACTAAATGTACCATACTTGCACAGCTGTACATATGTGTAATGCTGTTCTGTCTTGGTGGTCCGCTCCACCAATAATCTATCTGTATTCCAAATTGCCTTCTGCGGAAAGGACCTGCATGATTTTGAAATGTCTTGTGCTGATATTTTGTTTGCTTCTTAAAAACAATAAAATTGATTATCAAAAAAAAAAAAACTCATACCGAAGAGATTTATAAAAAAAGTACATATCAGTACAATGTGCAAGGTATCACATTTAGAGAAAAGATCACAAGTACATGTAGGTGGATCAGAATACTTATACCAGGTACCTTCGGAATAGAGCAGCTGATGAAACAGACTCAATCTAAAAATAGTCAAGAGACGACGCTGATGAGTAGGCATTTCAAAAAGAAGATAAGACTCTATCCCGGGTACTGTTTTGACCAAACAAATTTGCGGTAGAGGGACTTGGCTAGTGGTAGAGATTCCCTTTCCGCTGTCATTCTTTGATAAAAGGACTCTTTTAGCCACACAACGTATTTTTTTGGTAATGCTTAAAGGATTAAAATAGGACTCTGGCCTCCCTAAAATTCTCTCTAATATACACCAGCCAGCGAATATAACAGGTTATCCAATTTCATACAATCTAAAATGATTACCTTATTCAAACTTAAAGCTGCCTTTAGCCAAACAGCACACCATAACACCATGAGTCGCAACTGGATGTAATCCACAATATAACTCATACCTACCTCTTCATGTATTATTTCAGTAGGGGTATATTGCCCCACCCCTAAAAGACATCTAAATTATTTTTTCTCTGCTACCCTTAGGGGATCTAGATTTGTATAACCTCAAATCTCACACCCAAAGGTAGAGATGGGGATACATTGGGCTGAATAACCCCCCGACATGATTTTGAATGGCTTATGAACCAATCGAGTAGAAAAGTTATAAACTCCAGCACAAGCTCTTGAGCGATTACAGGTGTTGTTTTTTATTAAGGGTTGCCAGCTCAATCTCGAACCAATTAAAATACCTAAATATGTAAAATGATCAACCTTTTCCCTTAACAAACAGAGAGCATAACACTTTTTGGCCCCAAGAACATCACATGTGATATATTAAAATTAGTACACAAATCGATGCTACTCATGAAATCATTAAAAGTATCTAAAAGCCGCTGCAGGCTTCTAGCAGTGCAGGCAATTAAAACAGCATCACCAGCAAAAACAAGCATTTGGAATGCAATAGGTCTTGCATTGTTAAATGACAATGCCTTTTATTTATGTTTTAAAAACCAAAACATAAATAAAAGGCATTGTCACTTACTATGCCAATAGCTCAAACTCGCGTAAATGCGAGACCTTTTGGATTGCAGATGCTTGTTTGGGGGGCGTTGCGAGGCTGCAGCTCGCATGCTTCGAAATGTGTGGTAATGGACATTTGAGCAGCTTCCTCACTCACCTTGCCTTTGTTCCCATTCCCTCCTATCCATGTCTGTGCATAGACTGTGCTCCAGCTAATGATATCAGTGCCCAAAGACTTCAGCGGTGCCCCTGGCCAAATGACGGGGTACTGCTGACGGTAGGCCACTCGGGACAGGAAGGTAAGTGTCCGGTTGCCTTCTGCACCCTATGTTTACAACCCTTTTACTTTGCTGGTCCACTGCTGAATTAAGGAGCTGTTCTTGCCTCAAATCATATAACTGCTGCTATGGCTTCTCGCTTCACACACTCCTTCACTTCTGTTGGACAAGTGTTCGTTGCACACAGGAAAAAAAAAATGCTACTTTATAAGGAGAACAGCCCCTGTGGAGCCTGTCGGGTGAGTCTCCTGCACTACGCAGTGCTGTCCTCCCACCCTGCCCTTTCAGCGGCGCGGGCTACTGCACTGCCCACTGTAAGCGCACACTCACATACTTTCTAACCCTTTAAAAATAAAATAAACATAGGTTTTTAATAGAAGGCTCGCAGACGCTCTGCTGAGGAACGGGAGAAAAGTAGAGGAAGTGCAGCAACCACGGGTGGTGGTGGTGGGGGGAGTCTTGACAGAGATGGGCGCTGAAGCTAAAACAAGCAGCCGCCATTGTCCTGGCTAATGTAATAACTAAATAAAGAAAAATAGAACACGCTCCGTGTAAGAACCGAAGTAAAGGGGCCTGTAGCCATGGGCGGTGACAAATGACGAGACGGCCGTACTAAGGAGGGACTAACAAGCCTATTAAGGAATAAGACGCCAGCAGTTACGAACGACAAAGACACAAGCCAATGACAAATGTGGGCGGGGCTTCTTCTCCGTACAGTACCTACAACAGATCGCCAGAGCATCGCTTGCGAGCTGGCTCAGGCTTGACCTAAAAAAGGCTGGGAGCAATCTACCTCCGGCTCTTGGCACATCAATGCCCGAGACAAGGAGTGCATTCTCTAAACGGTTAACATGCAGGGTAAAAAGAAAGGGGGCCAAGATACAACCTAGTCGGACCCCCTTTCTAAGAGAAAATTGCTTTGTGCATTCGCCGCTACTACCATAGCGGACTAAAGCCATCAGCTCACAATTGAGATCCCTAAGAAAGCTTACCAAAGTTGCATCCACCCCCATGGACCCCAGCTCTGCCAAAAGCTTCTCTCTGTTGACCAAGTCAAATGCAGAGCTGTGGTCCATAAATGCTAACTGAAGGGATCCCTATTACGTCTGCACATATTTATTGGTTAAAAGATAAAGATTGAGATTCTGCTCTACAGCGCCCCTCCCTGCACCAAACCCATATTAAATGTCCATTAGTATGTTCCATTTCTCAGCACACTGGGTGAAGTGTTTCAGTATCACCCAACGTATCATCTTGACCTTTATCTCAATTAAGGAAATGGGCCTGTAGCAGGCAGGGTCAGCCCATCCCCCTTCTTACACGCAGGTATAATGACAGTGTGAATCCATAACTCTAGGAAGGAACTATTAATACCAGCGTTAATATATTGTGTGAGATGTATGGCCCACAGATTCCACTGAGTCTTAAATAGGTTACTTGGAAACACATTTGCCCGGGAGCCTTACCCACAGGCAAAGACACAATAGCAGAAATCAGAGCAGCTTGGTCGTCCACCTTGTCCTACCTAAAAAAGGGTGGTTAACCAATTTCCAAAACTTGCTGCTATCCTTAGGTGTACTTGCCAAAAGAAGGTCCTCCCCCAGCTCTATCTGCAGTTCCTTCTTCCTATTGTTAACAGCTGCTTTATACAATGCCCTGTGTTCTCCTACCTCCCCCCGTCCCTAGGCTTTTGTTTTAGCTTTGCTAAAAGTGCCTTACGTGCATTGTAATGAAGTGCTTAGTGTGAAGTATCTCTACATCTAATAAATGGTGACAGTGAATGATTTGAAAAAGTCCTATGCTCTATATACACCATCTTTTATTTTCTAAATAGTAATCTAAACCATAGTAACAAGGGTGTGCATGATAGCAAAAAGTGTAGTTGCTGCTGATAATCTGGTGGAGCTGCCTCCATGCACCGGTAAGGCCACATTATCTTAGGTTCTCTGTCAATGATCTCAGCGACCTGTAGGGTGCTGTTGCGCCAGTCCTGCACATGTGGATTGAGAGATTAAGTACCACATTTTAGTGCTGCCATTATCAGTTCTTCTAGCATGAATTTTGAAATGCTTATGAAGATACATTTCTCTGTTATTGGTGCATATTGCAAAACCACTTTGAATTTGACAGTGTTAGCAAGTGTCAGCCCTTACAACCATTCCCTTGCAATCTGTTTGCATCTTTTACATCTGAAAGATTACTTGCTTCTTTAGAAGAATTCCAATTTTTTTAAATGGAAAATGGTATTGCAGGGAGAATTTCCATGGTTGCAACCCACACACATAGAGTTATGGTTATATCAGTAGTTCTGCAGAGATTTTCCTCAGGGCGATGCCAAGTCATTTTTCAGGACACTATATGCAAACAAATATTATAAGTGAGGAAACACTACTTCCGCAATTCTTTCAAGTAATTTGATTTGATAATTAACAAATATATTTTTACAATCATACCAGTAGTGGATCTTTTTAATTTAAAGAGGAACACTATGGGAAAATGTAAAATGATTTTTCAATTAGTGACTAGATAAGCACAGTGTTGGACTCACCACGATGCACAAGACATGACTGCCCTTGGTGGTCTCTTCTGTATTTATACCTGTATTGAGAATACATTTTGCTGGAAGAAAACAATAAACAAAAGGTTGCTTTTCAGGTCTTATCTCATACAGCAAACATTAATAAGACTGTACACACATGCATCGCATGTTGAAGGTGAGTGCTGAAAGGGTGCCCCGCATTACTTTACCATTCTAGCCCAACAGGAATTGTGACTGCAGCATCTCCTTGCGCTGCACTGTCCTTCGTGTGTGCTGTTTGTAAAGTTCCTCCTTAAATGGATGCAAATACATTCTCTTTGTTTGGTGATTTTTGATGACCTCAACATTTATGGACCCAAAAAGAACGCTGGGAAATGTGATGCATTATTATTCAGTCATCCCTTTGGGGGGTGGGGGGTCAAACTTGAAAATGCACAACCCAGAATAAAGGACTGGACATTTGTGTTTGCTGTGATTGTTCAGTCACTCGATGGGTGCGTGGCATCGCAACTCGCCTTCTCAATAACTACACAGGCTCATCAGTATGGGATGAAGTGTCACCTTATTCTGTGAAGATGAACAGGCTCCCAAATTGTGTCTGCATCAGGTGAACAGTGCAGTGCACTTTTGAACATAATTCTTCCAACGCTAGTCAACATATCAGTGAGAAGGCAGAGGGGCAGCAGGCAATCGCACATGCACTGCTGCTAACGTGACTGGCCCACCTTCTCGCCCCACAACTCTCAGCGGTTTCTGTTCCATGTTGCAGAGTCATGCGATGCCGCTGGTGGTGTGGAGAGATGCCGACTGGACGCTGTTCAACGGGGTGTGACGGGAGCTTCCTGGCTGCATTGGTGCGGGTCCCGGGCGCTCCCGACAGCGGCTGCAATCCGCTTCTGGTTCCTGCCATTCTTGACCCTTGATTCGAGCGGCTGTCACAGCCGTGTTGCCGCGGGGCCTCTTGGGTGTGCCGTGGCTGTCCTGCTGCTTCAGGGGAGGGGACCATGGCTCTCCACTCGATCCAGCTGGAGGGAAAGTCGGTGGTGAAAGATGGCAGGTGCTGGGTCCGACTTGAATGCACCTTGCTCTCTCCATAGATGAATGCGGTAAGGGCCGCTGGGCACATGGGGGCTCCTTGACTTGCCGCACAGTTTCTATTCGCCTGCCTGCTCACTCGTAAATGAGAGACTTCATCCTTGGGCTTGCTGTCTTTTCGTTCTTCAACGTCATCAACTACCTACCTCACCTACATCTCCTACTTTCTACCCGCTTCCTCTGCAGCCACTGCTACCCGGCATTAGTCTGGGTCTGACACTTTGCTTATATCTTGCCTGCTGCAGTCTGACGGGACTTAGCTTTGCATAGCTCCACTGGGTCTCTGGGGTCTGTGGCGTGAGGCTGGTTCCGGGTGCTCAAGACAAAGCTACAGGGAGAGCACTGTGCTCCAATGAGGAGAAGATCTGATCTACATTAGAGAAGCTAAACAGCCCAAAGAAAGGCACAGTGGGACTGCTTCTGACTGGCGATTTTATTGTTCTTATCTGTCCTTTAGTGTGGGCATATTATTAGGGCTGTGCAGGGGGGAACCTCCAGGTTTCACGCTAGAGGTAAATACCCAAGTCTGTCTACATCTGAGGAGGGTCCTGGTAGTGAGTCGCTGGGTTGGCCTCCCCCCCCCCTCCTCAACTTCAGTCAGAGGCTGAAATAAGTGAATGCTGCAGCTTGACACAATGGGGAAGCATATAAAAATGTCCAACATGATGGCTAATGTAGACACTGCTACAGGCCTCAAAGCTAAAACACGAATTGCTCACATGAAGATGCAGTCAGCTGCAGCGAGAGCAGAGTGCAGTTTAAAATCATGCCGAGGGTCAGAAGCAAAATCAAGCTCTTTAAGCTCGGAAGAGGATATAGTGGATCATGGAGTGGAGGCTGGAATTGTGGGCTCGGTTATGGAGAGTATCTCACAAGGGTGGTTGGAAGTGGAAGAAGGGCCTGAGGAAGAGCCCACTGTGCAAAGTGAGGTACCAGATATTTCTAAAGAGAGCAGCCGGGCATTAGATGACAAAGAGAAGGGCCAAGCAGAGGGGTAAATCAAGGGAAAAAATCAATCCTCTGCTAGTGGATATGAATGAAGGTAGTACTAGCCCAACACAAGGGAAGCCACAATAGTATCCACTCTTTACTAAAGCAAACACAACATCAACTACGCCATAGGGTCTCTCAGCTGATACACAATCTGGGCTCTGGCTAAACGATCAGTCTTCCGCTTTGCATCTGAAGCAGATGGTCCTACCAGAAGATTGGTACTTACCAATCTCCTGTGAAACAGAGCAAGACCTTGATGGACTCTCAGCCACAGCCTCAGCCTCCTACTGCAGACGTAAGAGCAGTTATGGACCAGCAAGAACAGGCACAGGCCAAACCAGACAGGATCTCTGAGAAGCAGGCATTAAAACAGATACAAGGAGAGGAGGCTGTTGCGCAATGGGATATAAAGACTATGTTAAATCTTATTCTGAACGAAATAAGAGAATTTAAGGTAACACAAGCAAGCAAGATAGCATCTCTGCATCACCGTTTGTCCAAAATTGAAGAAGCAGTCAGCAGCTTTCCAGCCAGAATTCAGGACGCAGAGTCCAGTATCTTGCAGCTCAAGGACCATAGGAACATTATGCAGCAGCAAGCTAACCTAGCAACGAAGGAGAAATTCTCACTAGAAAACAAGATTGATGAATTGGAAAACAATTTCACGGTGCTCCAACCTACGCC
Organism: Calotriton arnoldi; assembly: GCA_963921515.1. Lineage (NCBI taxonomy): Eukaryota > Metazoa > Chordata > Amphibia > Caudata > Salamandridae > Calotriton > Calotriton arnoldi. The sequence continues at coordinate 100,450 of CAWUFW010016950.1, read as the reverse complement.
TGGTCAGAGTTCCGGAAGGATGCATAGGGGTTCAAGTTCTTCAATGGGTCGAGGCATTTATCAAAAAGAATGTACTGTCAGAGTTCTCAGGAGACCTTACAATTACGAGAGCGCATAGGGTACTGGCACAGCCATTCCCCAATTCAAAATTGCCACGGACAATCTTGGTGAACTTTGCAGCCTTTTGTATTAAAGAGTGGATACTTACTAGAGCCATTGAGAAGAAACTATTTTCTACTAATGAAGTACACTGTTCTCAGATCTTTTCCAATATATCATCAGCAGCAGTATGCTGTCAAAAGGAATTTGTTAAGCTCCTATATCTATTTAAAGCGCAGGGCGCACAGCTAGCAATTGCTCAGCAGTCTAAGTTAAGGGTCTTAGTGAAAGGGAAATTTCACATGTTTGCAAATCTGGATGAAGCCCAAGAGCTGCAGCAAAACATTTCCACCTAAAATAGATAAGAAATAACAAGGTGTCGGCAGAGAGATCCAGTATCATGATTATTAAAGGGGACGGGGGTTCGGCAGTTCACCCAGGGTGCAACACCATGGCACCCAGCAAGGGCGCTCACCAGGAGAGGGAGGTAGGGGGTACTGTGGGCAATTTCCCTTTCCCCTGGGGAGGGGGGAGGTGAGGGAGGGCTTGGGGGTGGGTGGCACGCTTAGCAAAAAAGAACAGAATCATAGAGGGAAATGTAATTTTGAGAATTTGTTTGTTTGAGATGCTTCAATTCAAAGAAGAGTTTTGGGGGGATGGGTCTTAAAGTACGAATAATTTCGGTTAATGTCAATTGAGCGTCCAACAAGCAAAAGTATGCTGGTCTTATGAGATGGTTAACTTCCTTTTCTCCTCAAGTTCTGTTTCTTCAGGAAACTCACCTTAAAACAAATACATCAAAGCTTTTCATTCCTAAATATTATTCAGTGGCATATTTTGCTTCTGCTGAGATGGCAATAAGGGGTGCAGGTATCTACTTTCGGCAAGGGATAGACTGGGAGATTACGCGAGTCCGGAGGGATCCCCATGGCAGATGGATTTGGAATACAGCCGGGGTAACTGGGAATCTATTCAATTTTCTGAATTACTATGCACCGATCACAGATGATCCTAAATCTATCATGATGATCAATGACCTGGCTGGGGGCGGTGGGCCTTATAATTATAAGGGGGGATTTTAATTTTATCCAGCATTTGGCAAGGGATACTTTGAACAAACCAAAAAAACAATTGAAGCCTAATACTAAAAAACTATTGGATGTAATGAAGCAAGACTATTAATGAATTGACCCATGGCGTGGGGCCCATTCGGGAATTTCATGCATTGAGGGAATTTTTCATAATAGAGGAAATGAATACCTCACTGATGTTTCATCAGCAAATATATGAGGAAAGCCAGATGGTAGGCAAATTCCTGGCTTGGTCAACCAGGGTAAAGCAGGAAGCCGCATTCATTATTGAATTGCAGGAACTGGGGACAGGACCTTGGTCTCTGAAAAGGACAAGGTGGCTTAAATCTTTTTCAATCACTATAATAAGTTGTACACGACTAAAAATACGGCTAAAAAAGCAATAAATCAATATTTCCACAATATCAACTTACTGCAGCTATCAAATACCAAGGCAGAAGGATTAGTAGTTGATATTACAGCAGTAGATATCCAGCAGCCCTTGCCTCAGTGCCCTGCCGGAAGGCTTGCGGTTACGATGGCCTTCCAACAGAGTTTTATAAAGCATTTTCAGAAGGGCTAATACCTTTCTTAGTTTAATTCAGTGAAAACAGGAGGAGAGGTTCCATCAACTTTTAAGGAATCCACCATTGTCAGTTTTGTTAAGAAGGGTAAGAATCCCAGTGATGTCAACTCATGTAGGCTGATTAGTCTATTAAATACTGACTATAAAATTTGAATGAAAATTTGGGCAAATCGATTTTCTCCGGCTACTCAGACGATGATTCATAAGGACCAGACAGTCCACGCACTGGATTTTTTAAACACTAATCAAATACTCGCACTGATAATGGTCATTGATGCTGAGAAAACAATCAACCTCGTGAATTGGGATGCTTTTTTTTATGGCCTTAGAAGGGCGTGTTTCCTTTTCAGATCATTAGCATGCTATGAAATATATATCAAGGAGCACAGGCGCAGGTCTTTATAAATTCTAACTTTAGCTGGGGACAACCCTGCAGGTGTCCGAGGTGGAGCAGCAGGCAAATTCGCAATTTGGCAATAAGGCCTTAAGGGCTGCAAATTTTAAAAGAATGTCATTCTTGTCTTGCTGGATTGCGTACTATACTCCTAAAGTCCTCCATAGAATGTATCCAGAATTAGAGAAAAGTTGCTTTCATTGCCAGCAACTGGGAGGGGGAGGGGGAGGTTGGCTCCATTTTTTTTACCTGCCCGATGTTAGCGCAGTTCTGGGAGAGAGTATTTGCTGCTCTTCACCTTCGCTTACAGAGAAGACTTGAACCAGAGGCAGCGGTATCGCTTTTTGGCTTGCTAAAGCAGAGACAAAATTCGCCTATGGCTAAAGGGGGGGGGGACATTAATTGCGATTGCCTCTCTAGTGGCACGATCTTTGATTCTGCAGAGCTGGAGGACAACTAAAGCACCAACGTATCTAGATTGGCATAATAAAATGAATTGAACAAAGAAATTTGAAGCTGCCTACGCTAAAAGGGTTGGTGCCTTTAAAAGATTTGCCGCTGTATGGAAATATATGGATGGAGTACAAAATCTGTAAGTGTAAAGATGGAGTAACATAAAATGGTTTATTTTGCCCATGGAATGTGGATATTCTATGTTAGATTGTCTAGGCATAATCACACTTTATATTATGAGTTGTTTGCTGCTAGGTGGGATGGAATGCGAATTGATGCACTTTATTATGGTCTAGAATAACCTTACTATAAAAAAGGGAAAAAAGAGACAAGAAAAAAGGGGAAAAGAGGAAAAGAAAAAGCAAAAGGGAAATAAATACCCTATGCATGCTTGTCTCAGAGATGAATGCACTTTATGGGAGTTAATGTACTGCAATTTACCAGTAGCACCTTGTCTAGTTCAGATGCATTTGTTGATGTCTAAAAATGTACTTTCGATTAATGTGAATTAGTGTCTTAGTATTTCTCTATAACATATTTTTTTCTTAGACAGAATTCAGGCACAATGCACTTTATCTAAGTCTGTAATAGCATAATGGGTCGATGTGATATAATATTTGATATACATTTTTAATTTAAGACGATGCTTTTAGTATGTTGTTCCAGCACGCTGCACTTTTCTTTATGCTTAGGAAATACTAGGGAATATAACATCGAAGCAACAATGGATCCCAATGTTTTAAATGATTGTGTCTATGGTTGAAGGAAATAATACAAGCTGATTTTTTTATATATGATGTAGTGGAGTCCCTTATGCTTCTGCTCAATAAAATAAAAAAAAATAAAAAAAGAGAAAGCAAATGGCATGCTGGGAAGTGTTGTTCAGAGATGGTATACTGGGTTCTAGGTATGGGTACACTCAAAAATGCCTTAATAATTATAGCTTCCTCAGTACGTAGAATAGATTTGATACTCCCTTTGATGCTGATTATTATTATGTTTCAGGAAGGTCCATTTCATTTCATGGCCAATGTGTCATTAAGTGGTGTGCTAGAGGTGTGTTTTTAGTCTTACATCTTATTCTTGATTTGTGTTGCATATCTCTTGGGTAGTTTTTTTGATACATGCCTTGTCATATGCACCTAGGATCAAGAATATCACATTATCATATCTGGTGAATTCCTGATGTTTGATGTAGGTCCTGGGTTCATTTAACAGATGCAGGTCCATTCCTTCTCACCTAGACAGGAGGGCAACATGCTGCAGATCAGCACAGCTGGGCAGCCGTCCTTCAGAGCAGCAGTCCATCAGAGTGACAGTCCTATCAGCAACACAGGCGTCCTTCTTCCTGGAAGAGTATCCACAGGTCCAGAAATGTACTGAAGAGTTGGTGTCCGAGGTCCAATATTTACACCCAGTCCTGCCTTTCAAGTGGGAGAAGCTTCTAGCGAAATGCCTTAGAAAATTCCTTGCACTGGCTCCATACTAAGTACAGGGGGTATGCAACCCTTTGTGTGGAGGCAGGACACAGCCCATTCAAGCGTAAGTGGGGCTGTACCCAGCTCCTCCCTCCTATTCAGCCAGAGATGGCCCATCAAGTCACACCTACGCTTACTATTGTGTGTGAATGTAAATATGTTAGATTGACTCATTCTAGGCCTGTTAGCTATGAACGTGCCCCACATTTTCTGTCTTTTTTGATGCCATGCCATAACACAAGTGCATGTGCTGTACTCTACTCATCCTCGCCAACTTACTCAACCCAACATAATCCATCTCATGTACCTTCACACACAGTCAGACTCTACTGTTTATGTTATATCTGTATATTGATGGAATATGTGCTGTCTTAAGGGTGTTGTTACAATAAAAAACACAAATACTTCACTTGTGCACTGATCAACTAGGATTTCCACTTAAATACAGTACATACATAAATACAGTGTGGTAATCACTCTCACTGAAGTCTGTATTACTAACTGTAAATATATTTTATATATATTTCAGACTTATCTTGTGATAGTAAATTATTTACAGAAGTAAAAAAGCCCCAGGCCTGCTGCCCAGGGAGGGAACAAACCCGTGTTGACTGTCTACTCCTCATTGTTTCTCAGAAGTATGTAACATTACTTAGAAACTGGACAACAAAAACAACTGAAAAGAAATCATTAAATACTCAATGTATCATAAAAGTGTTAAACGAATCTGCTTTATGCAATATAACTATATTATTGTGATCCACATTGCATGAATTAGCAATGTTATGCTTTATAACTGATCTGTGTTCCAACTTACAGACTTATTTAACTGTGTGACAAAGGGCCATGCCTACCGGACTCACTGACTCAGCAACAACATGTTTAAATAAAACTAAATAGGCAATTTAGTGTGACATCAAGCCTTGTGGTGGCCTTTTCTATAATTTGTCAGTTTCAAATACAGATCTCCTGTTACATGCCAAAGAATCTGGGAACTGTAGTCTGGCCAGTGACATTTCTTTCAGTGATTTGTGTCCCCTCCCCAAGCAAACAACATGACTCTCTCCTGAAAGCCTGACAGCTTCTCCACCAGAAAGTGTGTCAAAACATGGTTTCTTCTGTCATTTTCATGCTCTACGTGGCTAGACTCTTCCAATAAGAAGTGATCTAGAGGCATATTTGGAATCCACCCCTGCTGCCAAGCATCTATTTTGTCCAAGTGGTCAAGGTCACAGATGCTCATCCTGGAGTGTAAGGTTTACAGTCCCAATATTACTGAAAACAATAGTAAGCTAGTAAGGATATAAGCATGATGTGCTCCAGAGTGCTCAGTGGCTGCATGCTTCAACTGCAGCCCAGTATTTTCGATAGCTCACTCTTCACAATGTGTCTATTAAGGAGATTTGATAATCCATGTGGAGTTTAAAGACTCTCTCTGGTGTGTGGAACATTCAGTAGCTTCATATCAAGTTGAGTAGAGTGATTCAAAGAGCATCCTGTGGATAGTCTTTGTCTGTTTGCCTTCCAAGGATTTTGTATTTACTTAAGACTTGGATACTCGGTTCTTCATGGTTTTGTGGGACATACATTTATAATTCCTTCTCAACCTAGGACATTTCTTTAATCTTGCCTCTTACCTTACCACTATGGATCGTCTACATTTCATAGGGTTTAGCATAGCATTTTTTTACTGGCTCTCAGAAATGTAGTTGCCCAGAAGAGTGCAGGTGAGCCCCCTCCTAGCATTCCAGATGATCTGGGTTCTGCTTCCCTGACATTGCTCCTTATGGTGGCCATCTACATTCCTTCCTGTTAGGAGCCTGAAGGCAAATGTGGATACTGTGGCTTGCTCCACTGGAGCGTGGGATGGACTGCGCCGCAGGGCCTGCTTGCCTCTACTATATCCGACTGAGATCCCCTTAGCCATGAACCCAGCCCTGCCACCATCAATGGATGGGCAAGTCTGCGAACAGTTAAACCGCATGCAATGATGAGTAATGGGGTAACTCTACCCAGATGGTTCTTTTATCCAGCTGGTGGATATACAGGTGTGCACCGCATGTACACCATTAGATGTCTTCCTATACCACAAGCTGAGTGACACCTGCAGATAGGCACAACTCACCTTTCCCCAGGCACCCTGCAGTCTTGAGTCACTTCACCTGCTTCTCACATCTTCCTCTCCTGGACGATTTATTAGACGCTTATATGCCAAAATGCAGGACACAGCCCCCTTGCCTGTACCCAGGGCAAGAGACAAGTGCTGACGTGAGCTTGGAGAGGAAATTAACAACCAGCAGTGGTGATACTGTTTCTCACACATGCAAACGCTCACTTCTAACTACCAGCTCTTCTTCATACATCTTAAATGCTTGCATCACCTATACCGCACGCCCCTCCATTTGCACTGCATGGGTTTCCGTGAGGATGCTCACAGGGCGTGTTGCAGAGAGGAGGGGGGCCAGGTTCCTCCACCTGGCATGGAATCGCCCATACATAGTGGAATGCTGGGATAGAGTACACAAAGTAATAGCAGATATCATGGTGCATGCAATACCCCAACCGCCAATACTAGCCCTCCTAGGTTGTGTGAAAGATATTGCTGTTACTGCTCGCCGATTTACTGTATTACTGCTACTCTCAGCTTAGGGACGGATTGTGATGTGCTGGGGTCTTGCCACGGTGCCCACGATTGATGCTTGGATGGTTGATGCTGCATTCTGCCAGGAGCGCCTGGAGGACTATTGGGCTTTAATGCTGGTACCCAACAGATCAAAGAACATACAGTACATGGCGGCCAGGCCGAGAGAGCATGGGAGGGCGCCGAATGTAACACAATGACCCAGACATGGCCCCCCTCTCCTGTATGATAACCCTGCCTAGGACTTGACTTGAGGCCCGGCCCTGAAACCCTCTACCTGCAGCTGGCCTTGCTGGCAGCACACACCGCATATATAGTGCAGACTACCTGAATGAGATTCTCTCAACCTTCCGGAATACCATTTGTCAATTATGATGTGACTCTGTTGTGAAGTGTACGCTTTCTGCTTATTGAGTTGTTGTGCTTGAAAAGCTAATAAAAAAACTTAAATGACAAAATTCCAGCAATTGCTACAGATACACACAGTTCTCTTGAAACTATTATTAAGGTTAACGAGTGATGATACATTTGTACACGTGCAAGCTTCTCAGGGCCGTCACTATACAACTTCTCTCAGGGTCCTTCAAACTTGCATTATCTGAACCATCTGAGGCACATGGCCCAGATTGTACTCTGCAGATGTCTATGTGAGTATGCTACCCATTATAACATTCCATGGTAATCACAGTAAAAGGAAAACATTATTGACATGGGAAAGAAAGCAAAAGAACATTGCATTCGAAAATTAGAAATCCACCTTCACCTGGAAATAAAATATTCATGATGGCAACCAACATTAGCCATTTTAAAGTGCTGGCCTACATTAGCTAAGGTCAATCTAAACGTGAATAAAACATTTAATAACATTTGCGTTTTATGTGTTAATATCGATCTAAAGCAAACAAACATAATATGCAAAAACCTTTCTAACTGTGTTCGCCATCAGCAGACGGTGATTTAACTCATCTGCTCTTTGAAAGAGGAACAATCTAGAGGGAATTTCTGCTGCTAAATGAAGAATCCTGGTTTGGAAATTAAGCAGAATTACTGAAATCAATCTTTCAGCAAACTGCTGAAACTCTATGAAAACATGCTTGTCTCTGCCAACTGCACTGTCTTTGGAAGCCCTTTTCTCAGTCATATGTTCCTGCCTGTTAATCCATCTGTCGTCTGGCCATTAGAAAAACTGCAATTGTATTCTAAATGCCTGCGCCCTCTGTGCTACTACCTGACATGTTGCTTGGTACAATGAGCTCCTGTGCCACCATTCACTGCAAGAAATTATACCTAATTCATTCTTTAAGCAACAGCCATTCGAAGGTATTACAAGAGGCAAGTACCATGTGCCAGAGTGAGGTGAATGAATCTTATGTCTGTGCGTCTCGCTCTCTTAGCCCCCTGTAGAATCCTAGCAAGAGCTGCTGCAATCATTCCCCGCACCATCTGCAATTTTTTAAACTACATAACTCCCTCTTTTGCCCGATTTGTGTGGCGTGCCCTTGATGTAGAGTTATTCGCATAAGTGATTCTCTGACTGTGCATGCTATTGAGGAGATGCTAGTGTATGGCCCAGCTTACTGCAGCCATTTTCCTTCCAAATTGCTCTTTTAAGGCATGACTTCAAGTTATTGGGCAATGAATGAAATCGTAGACAACTTAATTAGTGCAGATTTAAATAAAGCTTGGTAATTTGTAAGAGTGTGACGGATTTGTTTCTACCACTTTACAAGTGTTGGCACAGCAGTTCTGGATACAGTATTACCGATACTGCACAAAATTGCCACATATATTCTGGGCCATTGCTTTTTTAACATTTCAAATTTGAAATAACACGCTGTACTCTGTGGGGCTTATTTACAAGCCCTTTGCGCCGCCGGTGCGCCACTTTTAACATGGGAAAAAGTGACGCACTGGCGGCTCAAGGCAGGGGCTTGTAAATAAGCCCCTGTGTTTTTGTGCTTTTCACCACGTTTTCCCCTTTTCAGCTGTATTTTTACCAAAACATTGTGCCTGCTTTCTACTACTGTCAAGGGAATGAGTAGATCCATTTTCAGGATCGAAAGAGGAGAGAAACAATCCTCAAATCTGTGTGTAGGGAAAAGGCCTTCCCCATTGAGACAAAAAAGTTAGCAAATGCATTCACACTTTTTCTGATTATGTGATGTCTATATTCTTGCGTGCAGAAATATAATTCACAACATTTTTCAATGATTGTGCCTGGAAAACGGCAACAGGTGCAGATGCTAAGATGTAACCTGGGAGTTTTTGGGAATTCATAGAATGACTTTAAAAAGACCTGCAAATTCAGGTCATAACTCCCTGGAAGCAGGTTTACTCCTCCCTTTGAAAATTAGGACTTGACAGTGTAGAATTGTATCTTGTGTCTAGTGGCAGACAAATCCATATTTGCGAGTCCAGACTTGCAAACCCCCTACAAAACTTGTTGTCAGGTGGTAAGTGATCAGAATATACCGTAATGCTTTTTGAGAGTACAATCAAAAGAATACACATTTCCTTATGAATGTAGCGTCAGACCCCATTTGTGGAGCCACGGGGTAGACAGGGCAGGGGCGGCTCCTCCACTAGGGCGGAGGAGCGTTGCAACTGCTTCTCGCAGTGCGAGAAGCAGAAACATATAATGGCAATTACTTTCCGTTATTACCATTTTATGTTTGGTTGTGGGCGGCCACTCTGAGAGCAAGGGAGGGGAGGAGTGGTGTGCCTACCCACTCCCGAGTGCGCAAAGACCGTTTGGTCGGCCCCCTGGGGCCGCCCAAACCAGTCATGAGCATTCTGCCTTTTCTCCATGTAGGTTGCATGCAGCCTCCATGGAGAAAATGGCCTCCCCATTAGCCCCTGGCTGGTCGGCGTCCCGACCAATCACAGCACTGCTTGAGCAGCGTTGTGATTGGCTTAGGGGAGGGAGGCAGCCTGGCTGCCTGCTTCTGCTTCCTGTTCCTGGAGAGCAGGAGAGCAGAGAAGACGCAGGACCCAGCTGTCGGAAAGGTATGTTTAATTATCAATATTTTTTCTAAATTAAATTAACCCCCCCTCCACGATCCCCCCACGTGAACCCCCCTCACAGCGCAACCCTGCACCTCCTCACCCGCGAGTCGTGCTGGCCGTGACTGAGACAGGGTCTACTGAGCCCCAACTGTGGGGATTGAGGTAGTTTGCCACTAATGTCCTGGGGCCCGTCCTGCTAAGGTCCTACAAACTAGGCTAAGTACAGCCCCTCCCGCACTTGACTGTCAGGGTAGCAAGGGCGAGCAGTCACATTCTTCTGAGGGTGGGAATGTGGCCATTCTTTCTCGACTCAAACCCACCAGACTCAATAATCTCAAAGTCCAGCCAATTGATTGTCTTTTCAAGCAAGAGAGTGTTTTATTCACCTAGTTGCATTAAGTACTACACAAATCCAAAGAACATACAAGTTAGTATCTCAGAGTGTGATTCTCTCCAGGCACTACTGTCTCTGCTGTCCCCTCTTGGATGCCATCCTCCCTCTGGGCCCCCTTTGTAGGGTTCAGGAGTTAGCATGCATTTAGCTCAGGTGCGTTATTATGCAGTCAACTGTGTACTCAGTCCTTTTAATCTTACCACCTTCTAGGGATGGTAGGTAGGTTTAGAGTCCTCATTTACCTGCTGTTATCAGCAGAGGCATTTCCACGTGTCGTGCAGGGTTGCGGTGAGCAGAAAAATCCACTGGAGTGTGTTGGAGGACTGCATTGCCTGCGTCTATCAGCACCACTGAGCAACCTTTGTCTGTGAAGGGCCAATGCAGGTGCAGGTGTGTGCTGGTCTTCAGATTTTGCAATAATGCAACCCCAGTGAGGCCTATGGCAATTATATGGTTGCTGCCCTTGTCTAAGTTTCTGGCAATCACTTAGTTGCAGACCTCGTCCGGTCCTACGGCAAACACACAGTTGCAGTCCTTTTCCAAGCCTATGACCAACACGCATTTGCAGACCTGACTGGGGAGATGATTAGCACAGTGTTGCAGTTCCCACCAGGAACAGGGATGAGAGACCTGGAGAGGTCTACAGGACACACAAATCCTCCCTAGTTTGCTCTAATGTAGTCACCTCTGACTGGATATCCAAAAGCCACTAGGGATGTGCTGGACCTCAGTCCTCCTGGACAATCACTCTTTCTGCAGTGTCAAGCAGACTCCTGCCCTCTCTCAGCAGGCAGACAGGCAGGCTTCTAGGTTTGTCAGGGCAGACCTACAGCTCATCCAGTAGAAATTATAGACATCATGTGATTTTATCCCAGCTCTGGGAGACTGACTGTCAGCCAGAAACCAACTCTAGCTGCACAGCAGTCCTTTGATTACTCACGAAGCACTTGCTCACTTGGCCATACAAACTTGGAACTGGAAAACAGTTGAGTTTGTTTGGGTCCCAGGAATATGGGTCTGTCTCAAACTGTAGAACATGTTTGGGGTGGTTCTTCTTTCAAGTGTTTTTCTCGTCCTCCTCTCCAGACACAGCCATTCTATAGAGTGATGCTTCTCACAACAGGTAACACTGGAGCTGTATCCAACCTGAACCGCACACAACAGAGACACAAAAAGCTGTGAGGGTTCAGCACCAGACTGTAATCATCCCAAATGATGTAGTAATCAGGGAGAGACAGAAGTGATGGCCTTACTTACAAACTTCCTCACCTCTCACAAAAGAGGTTGCAGTCACACCCTTCACCCCTACCATCCACCAAATGACACACAACATATCACCATGCATGTACAATACTCACAACACAGGTGCAGGCACTTGATACACATAGGATCTAAGCGCAAAGTTATGGCAAAGCACATAAAAGTGAAACTTTACACAGGTGGCCATTAGGCAGCTATCCTCAGTGGCACCAGGTAGAAGAGGTTTTGCCACACTATTAAGAACATGGTACGCTACCACATCCTCTTTATGTGCTACACCCAGGACAGTAGTTCACTGCAGGCACTCTTAGTGCGCCCCTCCATATCTTATGATAGGCCCAGGACCTCATAGAGTAGGTACATTCACACATTCTTAGATTGGTATGACACCAAGGCTCATATAAAAGTCAGGATATTACAAATGCATGCAATTGGGCACTGAGGGAAGAGAAACCACTCCACATATCATGCAAGGACATTCTCATCCCAACAGAAGGTATTTGACCTTTACTCTGTGAAGTATTCAATTCAGAGCAACTATTGAAAATCTGAGTTCCTATGAAGATCAGAAAACAGAGTGAAATGGACATAGGTAGATTACATACAATAATAATGACTTTCACATTAATTAACATTAGAATAATACAAAGAACACAATAAAGCTGAAGCTGCCTTGACTTACTGTGAACATATCTCCTTTCACACATGATTGACATGATAATAGAATGGCAATGTTTGATAGTGATTGATCTGCCAGGATTACATGGTAGGCAGAGGACGTTAAGTTGTTATATATCTTGGGGAAAGAAACCATAGACTGGACAAAATTGACTTGCTGCGAGGAATTTTATTGATAAGGATGGATATCAGTGCAACACATAGCCATTCAGATGGCAAGACTTGAGGTGCTTCTGGCGTTGACTGATAAAACAGAAAGAGTTATTTTGAGGGATTATCTCTGTCTGATTGGTTCATTACTGAAAGTAGATTTTCTCTATGGATGTCTAGCTTGTAGCGATGGTTATGGTTAAAGTAAATCTTACCCCCCTCAAATCCCTGCACTGCAGTTCAAGGTCATGTTGCAAAGATCCCTTGACAAGGGCTTGCAGTGCTAAGTCCAGAGCCAGGTATGCGTTGTGCAGTCGAGGCAATACGTAATTTCTGAGAAGCTGTGAGGCTGCGATGCAGAGTTTGGCATTGCCGTTGAGGCTGCCATTGACGAGGGTTGCGAGGGACTGCACTGAGGAAAACATCGCACAGCCGCAGTTCTGATTTGGCGATAGGCTACGATGCGATGCAGGTTTTTGCGACAGGTCCAATGAATGAATGAATGAAGTATTTCTATAGGTCGTACAAATACCCTATTGGGGTCTAGGCGCTAATGCAGTTACAGCTAACTGGTGGGGCAGATTATGGAAGTTCAAATTTCCAGGGCAAAAAGCCAGGTCTTCACAGCTTTACGAAAAGGAAGGTGTAACTCTAAGCCGGATATGGATAAAGGAAGAGTATTCCAGAGCTTAGCTGCCGTGACCGAGAAGGCTCTTCCTTCGTGCTCTTCTGTATCTTGGAACCAGCAGCAGATTTTTATTGGTTGATTGTAATTGTCTGTTAGGGACATACCGGTGGAAGATATTCCTGATTCCTGCTGGTCCTATATTGTGTAGTGCCTTATGAACAATACACAAGGTTTTGAATAGAATTCTTTTTCGTGCTGAAAACCAATGCAAATTCTTGATGGCGGCCGAAATTGAGTGGTATTTAGGAATGTCCAGAATTAATCTAGCTGTAGCATTCTGTACCAGCTGGAGTTTATTGATAGTAGCCCTGTTGGATTCCAGAAGGAGGGCATTACAATAATCCAACTTAGATAGAATAAGTGAGACAGCAACTTGTTTCCGTGCATCAAGGGAAAGAAATGGAAATATCTTTCTAAGGGTCCTTATGACCCAAAAGCAGGAGGATACCGTCCTATTAACCTGGTGGTTGAAGGATAAACTGGTGTCAACTATGACACCAAGGTTTCTTGCAGATTCAACCGGGGAGGGGCATGACCCCAATGTTTCCTGCCGCCATGAGTAGGTCCATTCCGGGTGATGATTACCAAACATCAGAACCTCTGTCTTGTTGCTATTTAATTGAAGATAGTTGTCCCTCATCCAGAGAGCCACCGACTTCATACAGTTATTAAAATTGGCGGTTGAGGCTTCTACATCTTGAGTGATTGACACTATTAGCTGTGTGTCATCTGCGTAAGATATTATCTCTAGCCCGAATGATCTAACCAATTGTGCAAGAGGGGAAACATATATATTAAACATTGTGGGGCTCAGGGAGGACCCCTGAGGAATTCCACAATGGTTTAAAACAGGGTCAGAAATGAATTGATCCATCTTAACCTTTTGTGATCTGTCAGTCAAGAAGGAGGACAGCAGCTTCAGTGCACATCCAGAGATACCTATTTGTTGCAGCCTTTTGATCAACTTATTGGGGGCGATGGTATCAAAGGCTGAGGACAAATCCAATAGGATCAGCATCGCAGATTACCCAGCATCGACAAGAATTGATTGCAGTTATTAATGCCGTTTCTGCTCCATGGCAGGATCTAAATCCATACTGGGAAGGATCAAGGAGATGATGTTGCTGCAAGTATGTACTTAATTGGGAGTTAAGATGTTTCTCCAAAATCTTAGATGGTACAGGGAGTAGGGAGATTGGTCTATAGTTTTTAAAGTCTGTGGGGTCAAGATTGTCTTTTTTTAACAAAGGCATAATGACCGCTGTTTTCCAGACAAGTGGATAGCATCCCGAATTAATGGCTAGGTTCAGAGTCTCTGTTAGATGGGGAACAATAATCTCCCTACCTATCCTCATCAACTTGGGGGAGCATGACTCTAGTAGGGAGCCAGATTTAATCCCTTCCATAAGATGGTCGGTCTGGTCATTAGAGAGGGGAAGAAAGGCCATAAGGGAGTGGTCGCTTCCCAGACACTGGGGAAGGCTAGAAGAAGAAGGGTTAGTATTTTGGTCCTCGATGGGGGTCATGGCATTACTCTTCTCCAATGAGGAGTAGATTTTAGCAATTTTAGTGTGAAAATAGTCAGCCAAGCCATCACAGGAAGCCTGTGTGCTCTCCTGATGGCCCGAGGAGGAGGGAATTGATAAATTGTCGACCAGCCTGAAGAGGTCTCTAGTGGACTTGAGAGTTAATGTCATCTGGGTATAGAAGGCTGTTTTTGCTGCTCTGATGGCTAATTTATATTCTGCAAGCTTAGCTTCATACTTTTCTTTTTCTGCTATGTCATACTGTTTACGCCGGATGCGTTCTTGGCGACAACAAGATTGCTTAAGTAGCTTGAGTCTTTCCGAGAACCAGGGGGACGTGGGTTTTTTTCTTCCCACATAAATTTGTTTAAGGGGGGCTAGAGAGAGTCAACTGCTGCATCTAACCAGTTGGAATACTCTATTGCCGCCTGATTGGGATCAATACATTCTGTCCACTGTCCAATCCACACAGCAGCAGCAATGAGTCAGGTCTGCTCGGATTTGCGCAGCGCGGCAGAGGAGATGCGTCAGTTCTACTGCATCCACAGGTTGGCAGAGCACCTTAAGCCCACTTCCAAGCTTGGGTTGGCACCACTTGACAGGGTAGACTCACGGATGGTAGAGTCCTGGAGGAGATGCAAGGTTGTTGAAAGACTGTTGTTACCCTGAGGCTTCAGATCAGGAGGCCAGCCAACTAGCCCTTGGAGTCACTCATGCTTCTGGGGTCAAGAGATGCAGGTCCAGTCCTTCTCACCCTGGCAGGAGGGCAGCGGGCAGCAGGTCAACATAGCAAAGCAGGAGTTCAGCAGAGTACAGCCCAGCAGAGTGGCAGTCCTTCAGCATCACCGCAGGCCTTCTTCCTGGCAGAGCATACACAGGTCCGGAAGCATACTGAAGTGGTGGTGTCTGAGGTCCAGTATTTATACCCAGTTGTGCCGTTGAAGTGGGGGAGAAGATTCTAAAGGTTTCCCTTTTAAGTCCCCAGGCATCCTGTCTTCCCTGGCTCCAGACTAACTACAGGAGGTATGCAGCCCTTTGTGTGGAGGTAGGACACAGCCTATTTAGGTGCAAGTGGGGCTGTGCCCAGTCTCTCCCTCTCATCCTGGCAGTGATAGCCCAACCAGGCACACTTAAGCCCCCTATTGGGTGTGGCTGTCTTGGAGGAATACACAAAACTCAACTGTCATCTACACTCAATCATGTGACAAGAAACAGGCTACAGACACTGAATGGATAAGGCAGAACTTTCTAAAAGTGGCATTTTCAGAATTACAATTTAAAATCCTACTTCACCCTGAGTTAGGATTTTAAATTGTGATTCCAGAGAAACTAAACATGAACTAGTTATCTCTTCCAATTTTAAAATTACACGTATAAAATGTAATAGGTCAACTCCAGTTTTATCCTATGGGAGAGAAAGGCCTTGCTGTAGTGAAAAACAAACTAAAGAGTTTTTCACTACCAGGACTTGTGAAACGTAAAACTACATGCCCAACTTTTTAAAATATATTGCTCCCTGCCCTCTCGGCTGCCCAGGGCCTACCCTAGGGGTAACTTATATCTATTAAGAAGGAGGTTTGAGCCTGGCAAAAGGTTTATTTTGCCTGGTTAAAATGACAATTTAAAACTGCAAATGCACAAGCTGCAATGGCAGGCTAGAGGCAAGTTTAAAGGGCTACTTATGTGGGTGGCACAACCAGTGCTGCAGGCCCAGTAGTAGCATTTAATTTACAGACCCTGGGCACATGTAGTGCTACTTTACTAGGAACTTACAAGTAAATTAAATATACCAATTGGCAATTAGCCAATGTTACCATGTTATAAGGAGTGAGCGAATGCACTTCAACACTGGTTTGCAATGGTAAAGTGTGCAGAATCCTAAGGCTAGCAAAGACAAGTTCAGATAAATGGAAGAGGAAGACAAAAAGGTTGGTGGGGGATTGACCACCCTAAGGCTGACAAGTCTACCAAGGCGCTTGTAGGAATTTTGGTTATCGGTTGAGGGGGGCGAAAGCCTACTCAAGCAGCTACCACAATTCTTGTCAGGTGAAACACAAGCAAACCCCAAATTAACCTGTGCTCAACACTTAGGCAGTCACGCTGAACTTAGAGGCAACATGTAGAGTATTTATGCAGCACTTCAAACAGTAATAATGTATAAATACAAAACAAGAAAAATCCCACACCAACTTAGAAAAATAGAGAACATTTTTATAAATAATTGGACACAAAAACAACAAAAATCCAATCAGTAGATATGCAATTTTAAAGATTTTAGGTAAGTATTGTGCCTAAAAGCACAAAGCACCACTGGCAGCTTTCTGGTTGTGCAAGACTGGGTGAGAGTCACAGGTTCACAGGTCACAGGTTCAGGCTGAACACGATGGAGTGTGGGCCAGATAGGGGGACCAAGCTTGGGCCTGCTGAACAGAGTTCCTTAAATTCTGGTGTGTGGCCAGCGCTGCATTGCTTTGCGAGGCTTCACGCCGGTTCCGAGGGGCTGCAAGGTATTCAAAGCGAGGTCCTGTGTAAAGTTTTGCCACGCTGCGTTGGATCCGATGAGGCTGTGCGGTGAGACTTTGTGTTGAGACGCATCAGTTCTGAAAAAGCTAGCAGCTGAGTGGCAAGGCTTCGCAGGACTTCATATCCCTTTTCGTCAGATTGGGTGAAAACCACAGCTGGGTTGGCAGAGTACCTTCAGGCCCACTTCCAATGGTCCAGGACTGGGTGGCACCACTTGGGGAGACTCACAGCTGACAGATTCCAGGTGCTGGATTAAAGGTGGTTGAGGACTTTTCTGTCCCTGAGGCTCTGATCTGGAGGCCAGACAACAAGGGACCTGAGTTCAAGAAGCAGTTCAAGTCCTATTCCCTCAGGCAGCAGGGCAGTTGAGTAGCAGGGCAGAAGGGCAGCAGCGTAGAAGTCCTGCTTGCAGCACAACAGTCCTTCTTCTGAATCTTCCACAGGTCCAGATTCGTACTGAAGAGTTGGGTCTGAGGGTCCAACATTTATACTTGGTGCCAGCTTTGAAGTATGAGAAGCTTCTAGAGATTTACAGCCCCAGAGGTGCTTGGAAGTTCCTGCTACCTGGCTACCAGCTTATCTGGGGACACAAAAGACCGATGTGAAACCCTTTGTGAGAGCCATTGCACACACAGGTTGCAATGGCAGGCCTGTGACATGTTTGAAGGTCTACGTAAGTGGGTGGCACAATAAGTGCCACAAGCCCACAAGTAGCATTTAATTTACAGGCTTTGGGTACATGTAGCACCACTTTACTAGAGATGTACAAGACAATTAAATGTGCTCATTGGGTGTAAGCCAATTTCACCATGTTTAAAGGAGGGAGCACAAGCACTTTGCCACTAGTTTGCAGTGGTAAAGTGCGCAGAGTCCTAAAAGTCAACAAAAACGGGCTTAGAAAACAGGAGGGTGAAGGCAACATGTTTGGGGATGCCCCTTCAGAAAGGGCCAAGTCCAACAGTGCTGTATTGCGTTACTTGTTTTCACAAAGCCACACAAGACAGGGCAAATCGGCCCTAGCGTGGCTTTCTGAATCTCGACTAGCATTTTGAGTTGTGAGTGATTGCGACAAAAAAGTGGCGCAACCATGACGTAAAATGTTAGTAAATCTGGCCATAATGCCTGGGGACCTGGCAACTTTTTTACCCACTAATACTGAAACATTACTGTGATAGGTCATCTTCTGGCATTGAAAGTATCCAGTTCCATTAATTCTTTTAGATTTATCTTAGTATATGAATCCCTCTACTCTATGCTATACGGTTGAATAACACTTGCCACCTTATGGGACTTGTTTTCCGCTACATTACTGAACAATAAACTGACTTCATCCTGCATATGATCTTATGTATCTTTTAATCAACAAGAAATGTAGGCTTTAATTTGGAGTATTTTGCTGAATCTAAGGTAATAATCATGATATATGGGATAAAATGCCCCCGCCATACATTATAAGGATATTGCAGATCACAGAGGAGTTCCATAACCATAAAGAGGAATGAGACCAAAGGCCAAGTTCCTTAGAAGGTTTTGGAACTCCGAGGTGACTTGCAATATCTTTATCATGTATTACTGCAGGTGAGTTCTGACGTCATTTCTTTATAATACAATAGGAGACAGAGTATGTCAGAAGTCGCCTATTAGAAACAAAGCAGAGATAGGTTTTCATACAGGAATTGCAGAACCCTATGTATTATATGTTAATTACTTTACCATTGCTGTGATGTGAAATCCTACCAGAGCCATTGGAAAAACGTGATTGTGCAGAACTTTTTTACATGATAGATTTACAACTCTTGTATACATTCCAGCCTCTGCTGCATGTTTAGCTATTTTACCTAATTTGCAAATTTTAACGAAATATGGGGCATATTATCAAGCGGCAGCGATAATTATCGCTGACCGCTCTTAACGTGGGGAATAGTATCGCCGGCTATCGCTGAAAATTATCGCCATGCTAGCGCTGTATTAACAACGCTTAGCGCAAAGGCGATAATTTTCCAGTGATAGCGGTGTTTTCCATGGAACATCGCTGGTTTTTCAGCGATGTTCCATGGAAAAACGGCGATAATCTTGTGAATAGGGCCTGTGGTCTTAGCCACACAATCCACCCCCATGTTAGGTATGCCTTAGTCAGGAATTTAGCAGACGTTAAA
Organism: Calotriton arnoldi; assembly: GCA_963921515.1. NCBI lineage: Eukaryota > Metazoa > Chordata > Amphibia > Caudata > Salamandridae > Calotriton > Calotriton arnoldi. The sequence goes on along the minus strand of CAWUFW010016950.1, from coordinate 81,348 downwards.
TTCCTGCGTTAAGGCATACTTAACGCGATTTAAAATATCGCTAACCCACGTTGTTAATATGGCGATACCTGGGTTAGCGATATTTCCCCATGTTGTTTTCACAGGCACGCCTCCTTTGCATCTCATTAGCGATGCGATGGGAGGCGTGCAGAAAACGGACGCTAATTCAAGGAATCACGCGCTAGCGTGTCCTTGTTAATTAGGCGATAAAATTATCGCCGCTTTTCGTCCGAAAACGGACGCTAAAGCGGCGATAATTCTTTAACGCCGCCTTGATAATATGCCCTGTAGTTTGTTTCAAGATCAAACAGATTAAAAGTTACTAAAAACATGTCATAGGTCACAGGTAGCGTGAGGCCGTCGCCAACTCTTTTCAAAGTTTATTTGGTGTTAATTCGGTTACAATAAGGTAAGACCTTTCACACAAACAGTATATATGTGCGGAATCGATGGCCTATGTTTGTATATTTGGCAATTTGACAAAAACGTGGCACTGTAATTCAAATATGGCGGAAATAAGTATTTGCTTCTTTGTCATCCAAATATGATGCTTCATTAATCACGCAAACCAGTGTTACACCACTGTATACAAAAACGGGGCTGTTTCCAATGTAAGGACACGTCCTAAACATGTATTTTTTCGCTTTAAGAGCTCATACCGTGAATTGTATTGCTGCTCCTAGAGAACCGCTTACATTGCACAAGTGTAATGTATGAGAGAACGAGATGTACCTAGGGGTAGCATCAACTGAAGACCAATTCTAAAACAAAATTAGCGGTCATAGAATAAAAGAGGCGCACCATTTATTTCCTGAGGTGTGCTCATATAGGCAGGTCTATTTAATGTTGAGCATTGTTGAGCAAAACTATTTTACTTTGGGAGTTAGAAGGGAAAGTGTTAATAAAATGGCACCCCTATAATTTCATACAAGACAAACGCATGATTTGCCTGTGAGTATCATCTTAAAAGCGATCCTAAGACAATATCTACTTTTCTTTCTTAAGAAAGCTTTGCATAACGTTTGGATCCCTTTAGTGTCAATGTGTGTTAAATGAACAGAAAACAATATTGATACTGCAACAGAATGTGCCAACTAATTTGCATTTTCTTGCAAATAATTTATAAAACACGTGATTATTTTGGTCCTCCCTGCTACATACATTCTGTGGCCTTATGTATTACCAAGATTTAGGAGTTTAAAAACATTAATATGGAATGACTTGGAAAAATAACATTTCCTCAAATTATTGCACATTTATTTCTGCTGAGTTACTGCCAGGTTTTTACTTGCTGAAAACAGGCTCATTATGCCCATTTATTTCTAAATGATGATAATATTTTACAAATGCAAACAAAACATATTGTTCTGAATCTATAAAATGCTAAAAAAAGTATGATAATCTGAATCTAACCCATTTATTGTTTTTTCCAGCCACTTTAAATCATAGGGGGATATTCTCAAGAACGTGCGATAAACATCGCCAAAATAGGTTAACGCAAGTTTACATATCGCCGTCTATCGCGGGAAAATAACTCTGTCTTAACGTCGTATTTTCAACACGGCGGTAACATGCAATAGTCTCCCGATAACGCGTCAAATGCCCGCGATAACATTACCGGGACGGCGATGAAAATCCAAACCCGATCGCGAAAAAGTTGCGGTGGGCCCAACCACGATAAGACAATCAGCGAAAAGCAGCGCCAGGCCTGCAAATCACACACGTCAGGCGGGAAAAATCACTACAAAAGCAGAAAAAAAAAATAAACAAACAAAAAACGAACTACAACGAAGCACAATGGCAGGTACAGAGGACGGCCAGAACCCCACAAGCCCCACGGAGGAGCAGCCTGGGACCTCGGGGACAGGGAAGGGCAAGGACAAGAAGAAGAGGAAGACGCGGTTCAGTCCGCAGGAAAACAGGATCCTGATCAGGGAGGTGGTAGAACACCATCAACAACTGTTCGTCACCTCCACTGTGTCATTGGCAACAAAAAATGCAACATGGCAGTCCATCCTGGACAAGGTGAATGCAGTCGGAGTGCTGAGGAGGACAATGGAAGAGCTCAAGAGGCGCTGGAATGATGTGAAGCGCAAGACCAAGCAGAAACTCGGCAACAACCAGAAGGCAGCAATGCAGACTGGAGGTGGGAGTCCAGCGCCACAGGAGGAGCTGGATGAGATGGAGGAAATGGTGTCCACAGTCATCAGTGTGGAGACGGTGGCAGGAGTTGGGGCACCGGACACTGCTCAACATGACCTGACACAACAGCAACAGGGTGAGTAACCACCAGGGACTGGGAAGACGGGGGAGATGGGCACAATGGCACACATGCACAATTAAGTATAGGACAGTGCCCACCCACAATGACTCTGGATCATGTCCCTGATCCCCTTGGCACACTGCAGCACACATAGAAACAGCAAGTACGCCCAGTCGACTATGTGCCCAGAGGGGACCCTTCCCACACATCATCAATCCCACAACCAACCCATGCACATGTGCCAAACCCAGCAAAGCGGCATGTCTGTGAGCCACACTGACAATGCAAGTGACACTGCATGACGAATAGCATGGCTGCAGTCAATATATCATGACATGTTGCATGCCATGACACAGAGCTGGCTGAGTGTGGACCACATCCATAAAGGAGCAGGTCACACTCTGACACATCCACGTTCACAAACAACCCCTGACGTCAACAACACATCTGCGGACAAACCAAGCCCCAGAGTCCCAAGTTCCACCAAGAGCCCAATTTACCTAAGAATGCAACATCTCAGCACTGTATAAGCACAGAAGTCAAAGGCACACCGCCTGAAAGGGATATGGGCCAGCCAAATCAGAGCTGCAGGGGCGACTCTCCCAAAATGCAGCACACACACATAACATTCAGAGCACATCAACATTGACAACAATGTGGTATAAACTGCAACACGTTCACAACAGAACAGAGGACACAACTGGTGCCGCTTGTGTGTAGAAACTGGTCAATCACATTTGGCATAGCAGGGAAATGTGAGATGATAATGTACAAGTACAAACACACATCCGTGATGTTGTCGAAATGTCCACTGCCCGCATCAAATAGGCAGCTCCTCCCAAACAGTCACAATGTACATTGTCATGCAGTTTGTATATAAACCTGTACAATGCGTCAACATACATGTGAACACAATGTTAAACTGCATCTCCCCATCACATTGCAGAGGGAGAACCAACACCTCCTGCAGAGCAGACCCAACAGCTCTTTACTGATGACGAAGAGGACCTCCACACCTTCAACACCGACGCCCTCCAAGAGTTCATGGACAGCTACGGCACCTCACCTCCAGGAGCAGGGCAGCCCAGCTGCATCGAGGAGACCCCACCCCCTGCACAGACCACACAGCAGGAAGCACCCACCACCACGGCTGACTCCCAGGACCCCCACGAACAACACATGGCCTTCCAACGCCGTGTGTTAGAGGTCCAGGAGAAGATGGGTGATCAGGTGGGGGTGGGGTTCAACCTCATGGCAGCCAAACTTGATGCCATACATGGGTGTCTGAGTACCATCAGGGACCACTTACAGTCCCTAACGGACACCCACAGTCCGCTCCATGCTCTCCAACGATTCATGGCTGACCTCGCTGGAGTCATGATACTGAGACAAGAACAACTGTCCAGTCAGAGTGGCTTCAGCGATGTCAGCCGGAAGTTGGGACAGATGCGGGGGCTCATGGAGAACATGGAGCGGATTTACGGCGGAAAGAATGGCTGCCACGGCTGCACACCAGCGAGATGTGGCTGGGGCCTTCCATGCCCTGCAGCACGTCGTCATGGCATTGCTGCCTCAAGGCCTTGCGCAGATGAATGCTGCTGCTGCTTCTACATCCACATCTCTGCCCCCTGATGTGTCAGTGCCTCACAGTGCGGCAGGCAATCCACCACCACCCATGTGTGAGGCACATGTGACATCAGAGGACGAAGATGCTGGGGAATCAACCTTACTGGTAAGGAGGAGGCAGTAGCATTCATCTCCGCCATATGTCCTGTTTCTGCATGGTTCTGCCCTTTGCATCATCACCTTCCACTGTCCCCCGATACACTCTACGACACTCACCTTGGACCTCGACATGGACTGCCATTTTCTGTTTGGTTACCAATGACACAGCGATCAGACTGCGGGCTGAGCTCTTCCTCTTCCGATTTACTTGTCATTCCCTGAAGGACTCTGGCTGGCCCTCCACTGGCCAATAATGTGAAGTGGGGTTTGCATGGCCCTGTACTGCTCCAGCTGCAACACTCCACTGGATGTTAATTAAACATTCAGAATCGCACAGATGTGTCATGCCTTTGATCATTCAAGTATGAGAGTATGGATGAATGTAGGGTCAGTGATTCCCTCTTACGTCCATGTTGCTCATGTCGTGGGGCTTGAGTCACAGGGTGCAACAGTGCTGATTGCGGGCCAGGTGGCATAGACACTACAACAGAGACACAAGCATCAGTTACTTCCATGTCCAGCCCAGAACTGAAGCACGCCCAGAGCCCCGGGCTCATTGTTCCCACCCCTACGCTGGCCTGCCATACGCCAGGCCAGTCCACTCCGCTTTCGCTCGGAGGGGGGACGACAAAGCTACATGTCCCAGGTCTTCCCTGTAGTGATCTGCTGATCACTGGTCTAGTCGTCAGCATGCCACAGCCACTCCCTGAGGGCTGGTTCACACCCACACCACACCCATCCAGCACAGGCATCACAGGACATGTGACCCTGCCAATAAAAGGGGCCTAGCACGTCACATACCCCACTGCCGGAGATGACATGATGGCGTCCGCACCACACGACCCAATCATGAAGGGTCCATGACTTGTGGCGCACTGAGTTGGTGGCACCCGCTGCAACGCGGCCCACACGGGCCTATTGCCACGGGACGATGACTTGCGGTGCACTGAGTTGGTGGCACCCGCTGCACTGCGGCTGGCAGGGGCCTACCACCACGTGACGATGACTTGCGTTGCACAGGGTCAGTGGCACCCGCTGCACTGCGGCTGGCAGGGGCCTAGCGCCACGTGACGATGACTTGCGTTGCACAGGGTCAGTGGCACCCGCTGCACTGCAGCTGGCAGGGGCCTACCGCCACGTGACGATGACTTCCGTTGCACAGGGTCAGTGGCACCCGCTGCACTGCGGCTGGCTGGGGCCTACCGCCACGTGACGATGACTTGCGTTGCACAGGGTTAGTGGCACCTGAAGAGCTGAGCGGGGTGCAGCCTGCGATGATGCGTTGGCCTCGATATGGCGTCCAGCGAATCAAGACTCAAATTGAACAGTGTGCCCTGCTGGACCGCAGTGTACGCGCAGGCAGCAGTCAGCACACACATGACTCCGCGGTGCGGTGCCGCAGGGTGCGCTGGGGGCCTGTGGCACGGAATCTAGCGATCGGCTGAGGAGGATGCACCGGCACGTGGTGGGCCCTCTTGGAAACACGCCGGTGGCGGCAGGTGAGCATTGAGGCCTGGGTGCGCAGGGGCGGCCAGTCATCGCTGGGCGGAGGACCGGTCTGGGGACCAGGGCTGGGGTGCATCAGGCGCACAGGATCGAGCAGGCACCACCGGTCACGGCGGCAGACCCGTGGCTGGGTGGGGGGTGCCGCCCTTGCTGGCACGACCCTGCATGCGATGATCGTGATGTGTGCGGGTTGGTTTGGGACGTAGCCACCTCGTCTCCAGTGTGAATGTGCTCGTTGAAGATGGTCGGCCACGTGTGTGTAGGCCTATGGGCAGGTTGTGGCGGAGACTGAGACACACGCAGTAGTCCCTTTGGTGGTGGATTGGTGACATGTGCATTCCCACAGTTGTGAGTTGGGGGATTGTGGAGTTGAGGTGTGTGGTGTGTTCAGTTGGTACTTGCCGATGGGCAGTGCATTTCCATGGGGGCCATCCTCAAAGCACTGGTTGGTGGCGGACTTGCGGACATGTGGGGATCATGCACACTGCCTGGGGAATTTGCGACGTCATTGGTGGACAGGCCACGGTGGTCCACTTTTGTATGCACAGTGATGGCATGCGTGTGGTTGCTGTTGCGGTGATTGTGTGCAGTGTCGGCAGGGGGCACAAGTCATACACGTGTGCTGTGAATTGCCCCCAACACATGCGTGACGCCAGCTATGGCGTTGTTCCCTTGCGTGGTCTCAAGATGTTCCTGCGCAGTGTGGGGGAAGTGAGTGGCAGGGGTATCGAGCTGTTGTTTCTCACTAAGGGGTTATAAAAAGAGGAGTGAATATAAGCATCCACATCACCACTCCAGGATATGTAACTCACACAAAATAATGGGACGCTAGTTATTACAACAAAAACTACAGATTATGTGTACGGGGAAAAGGGAAATCATTATCTTAAAGACGAGAACCCTCACTCACCCAAGGGTGACATGCTTCATCATTGGGTCCCCTCTTACACACTGCGACCGCAAGGTACACAGTATGGGCTACAGCTCTCCCTCTGGAGAGGAGCGTGAGGTGTTTACTGATATTCCCAATGTAAGCGATTGGGGTGAGGGGCAGAGTGCAAAAGAAAAACTAATAGTGTGTTAAAACTAGCTCATGGGTGACTCAACTCAATTTATTCCATGTCCCCATAGACTAGGGTTAAAAGGTCAGTGATATATAGGACTGAATGTCCTATTCATCAAAGGTCAACATGTTTCTGCCAAATGACCAGCAAGGTTCGCGGCATTCATCAGGACCTAAAGCAATGTCACTCTGCTGAACTTAGATAAAAATAAAATGTATAAACACCATACTTAATTGTCATGGTTATTCTGACATGGTACCAGCTGCAGTCCGGTCCAATGTCTAAAAAGATAAACAATCTTGTCAGTTACATCAATAAAATATACCAATGTAACACCCTTAACACCACACACGTGATAAAACCACACACATGATCAAGAGCGTATAAGCACTTTTAAATAAAAATACATAGACTCACCTAGGCGGTAATATAATTTTACCTCCACCTTATGGGAGTTTCTACCTTAGATCACAGATTTCTGAAGGAGTAAAAAACTGGAATTTACACTTTAATTTCGACAATACATCATGCAAAAATGCTGTCTGTCTCTTCGCTGTTATACATAAGAAACAGGGATGTAATATGTTAAAACTAATAGTCTCGTTTCGACAGCACATTATACAAAACTGTTTTCTGCCTCTTAGCTGTTATACATATCAAACAGGGATATGTTATACTTTAAATTGTGTAATAGGTAATACTACCGCACCCAGGTTATAGTGAAACACCATATGTCCTCAATGCCATGCAAAGTAATTATCTTTTGTATGAAACCAGTAGTTTTCTGGGGCACAATCTTGACCCCGAGTTCAAAATTACTACCGTTACATGAAGATATATATTCTCCAAGAGTGGCAAAACTCGAGTGTCCGTTACAGGAACACTCCACACAAATATCCACATTTTTTATGTTTCACAAGCAGTAGTAACACCGGGAACAAAAATGCCCCGAGTTCAAGTCGCAAAATATGCAAACAAGCATATGTCTCCCGAGGGTGACAAAACTTGAGTACTAAATACACACACACTCAATCCTCTCAACTACAAAGTTGTCAATAGCCAAAAGTACGTTGAGCAATCTTCAATAGTGCATAAGCTATCCTTTACCTCTAGTTCCTCTGTGTCCTCAAAATGCGGCAGAAATCAAGGGGAAAGAGCGTTTTACCGCGCTGTGTTTATAGGCGGAAAGCATCAATATGGGAGTATCCTACCCCGGAAGTAACCATACAAACTTCCGGGTCAGGTGGCTCATGGGAATTGTAGTGTGCACTAGTCCCGATGTCCATGTAAAACCTGTTTGCACATATTGCTTATGCATATCAATAAACAGCAACATGCGTGCGTGTACAGTGGCATACAGATATTGTATATTACCAACCGGTCTCCACTCAAAAAGGGCACGCTGTAATATGAACCGCACGCATATTTCAAAGCAATTTAACAAATGTGATCTTTTCAGATCAACATGTTAGAAAGCAGTGTATGCTACCAACCGGTCTCCACTCTAAAAAGGGGGGCTCGCTATAACATAGACCGCACACATATCATAAAGCAATTAAGCAAATGTGATCTTTTCAGATCGGAATGTTGGAAAGCAGTGGAAAGAAGGGGAAGAAAAAGGGCAGACTACATACTAGGGTGGCCCACATATCCCCTTATTTTGAAAATGCACTGTATTAATGCTAACCACTCCTTCATACAAAACCACAAAAAAACGATCAAATTAGTCATCGACATCTATTGACATACCACCAATCCAAAGCAGAAAATGAATGGACAGACTACACTGAGCACCAAGGAATGTCCTCATTTAAACCCCTTATATGGCTCTTCGTGCGGAACACCCAACGTTGCTCACGCCGAAAGAGAACATTATCTAGGGGACCCATGTTGATGTCATACTTAGGTTTATCAATGATAACCCATTGCAAGTCGTCCTCTGTGTGTGCCATCTCCAAATAATGTTTGGTCATGCGTGTATTAGACTTTTTACACCGGAAGGTACTCCGATGTTCAACAATCCTCTGTCGGACCTTTCGTGTTGTCATCCCAATGTAGATGAGTGAACAGGGACATGTTATCATATATACCACTCCGCTGGTATTACAATTGGTATGACGATTCAACTTCCAAGGTGTACCTGGCAGTATATTTACTTCAGTCATATGTCGTGTAAAGGGGCACACTGAACAGGACCCACAAGGAAAATGACCAGTCACTGGGGCCACCCCCACAAAGTTGGTTGTTTATTCTGACTAGTTGTATTTCTGGGTCTCGTGTGTACCATCAAATCTTGTAAATTGCTACTGCGTTTCAATGCAAAAAGGGGACGATCGAGTGTCAAGTCCCCAGTGTTTAGTATATGCCAATTCTTATTAATGGCCCTTTTCACATTTTCTGTAAGGTTACTGAAGGTCGTCACACAAACCATTCTGTCTGTCTTGGCTTTAGTGTATGTTTCAAGGAGTGCCTCCCTATTGTTGTTACGCGCTCTTTTAGATGCTCTTTTGATTAAACATTCTGGATAATGTCTCACCCTCAGTTCTTCACTCAATTTATTGGCATGTTTATGATAGTTTGCTAACTCCGTACAATTTCTTCTCAACCTAAGAAACTGTCCCACCGGTAGATTTGTCAATAAGGCCCGGGGATGAAAGCTATGATAGCTTAATAGGGAGTTCCTAGCCATTGGCTTCTGATACAATTCCGTATTTATCCTCCCTCCTTTAGGATATAATCTCAAATCCAGAAATGCGATTGATGAATTGCTGGCCTCCCCGTGAACCTAAGATTCACATCACATGAATTAAGCAACTCAGAAAAGGCTCCTAGAGAATCCTGGTCACCTTCCCAGATGACCAGGATATCATCTATATATCGCTTCCACAGTTTGAGATTCTGCTGGAACGGATTGACCATGGGGTAGATGTACTTAGTTTCAAACCCATGCATATAGATATTAGCCATACTGGGCGCACATGTACTCCCCATGGAAGTTCCAGTGGTTTGCCAGAACAAATCCCCTTCAAAACTAAAGAAATTTTCTTTAAGTGCTAGAGTCGCACAGCGCATAACATAATCATTAGGGGTCTGGTCATCGCGTGGATTGATATCTAGGAGGTCACTTATCGTATTAAGTGTGTCGTCCTGCGGAATGTTAGTGTATAGTGACTCAACATCATACGTGGCCATCAGTTGACAGTTAGGATCAAAAGGAATGGCTTCTAAATAGGACAACACATGCTTAGTATCCTGTAAATATGATGGCATCTGTGCTACAATCGGTCGGAGAAAGTGATCCACAAACTTAGACAAAGGTTCTAACACAGAGCCAATTCCTGATACAATCGGCCTTCCCGGGGAGGTCGTTGTACCTTGTGTATCTTAGGCAGGATGTAAAAGCTGGAATCTTCGGATGTTTTTGTATCAGAAAATCAGCCTCATGCTTAGTTATCCAACCTGCCTCTCTCCCCTCTTCCACTAATGATTTAATCTGTTGTTGTAGATGTATAGTGGGATTTTGTGTAATACGTGTGTAAAAACTCACGTTGTTAAGTTGTCTCAGACACTCCTCTCGGTACACCACAGTGTCAAGGATCACTGTGGCACCACCTTTATCTGCTGGTATCGAGCTGACACACACCGTGATGCTTTAAGGTGTGATGAGTCCTGCATGATGTGACTGTAACAGCAGTTTGTGTGGTCGTTACCTTCCTCTTCATTCCTGCGATGGTTACGGCCACACGTAGTTCTGTTACGGTCTTCTCATGCATGGTTTATCAAGCCTGTGAGCATTCCGGTTTGTCCAAGTGCAGTACACTGTACCAGATTAGGCATGTGACTATACGGAAGTTTGACCAGTGTCACCATTTCTCCCACAGGTTTCTGAAGACACGTTGCCCTGTTGAAGTGCCCTGTTGGGAATGGAACGCGTTGGCTGAGCTTTTCGTTTTGTTGATTTATGTATTTGTAATAAAGTTCTGTTTTTACACTACTGTTGACTACTGGACTTCATGACCAGGCGCACCCACATTTCGGTTACTACGATCTTGGGTCTGGGGCACGGAGGTGTCTAGCATGGCTGGCGTTGGGGTTGGTTGCGCAGGTACACTACGAATTGGAACTATCGTGTGGTGCGGATACAGGGGCCCGCCGTTGCTTTTGTGGACATGTATCAATGACATGTGTGAGGGAGTTTGATGGGGCTGGCTGTGTGACTCCTCCGACTCGGGCAGTTGTTGGTTGGAAGGTTCCAGGGGCCAACAGGTGCAGCACAGCCAGCAGCTTTGTCTGAGGGGGGATGTAGGTTGTCCGCTGTGTTGGTACCGTCAGCCTGTGGGCAATGTGGGTCAGGATGCGGAGGATGGTTGTCCTTTTGAGCCTGTGTTGGCCAATGGCTTCCTCTGGCATTGAGTCTCTGGGGCTGGTGCGTTTTAGGGTCGTCCGTTGTCCTGCACTGCCTAGGTGGTAGTCCGGGGGCGGATGGTCCGGGGGGGGGGTGCCTGGGGGTGCTGGCAGTGGGTGTTGTGGCCGTCTTGGGTCTCCGAGCTGCATGATCAGTGACTCCATGGCATCTGTTGGTCTTCAGATGTGGCTCTGGGCTGGGCTCCCTTTCTACTGCAGTTGGCCGTCCTGCTTAACAACAGTAAAAGGCAGGAGTTAAATCCCTGCTGCTAACGCGCCTTATCGCCTGTTCTTGGTTCGCATCGCAGATCTGACTGGTCGTTGAGAATCTCACGAAGTGGTGTTTTCGTGTGTTTTTGCACGGGAACGCCTACTCTGCATATCATTAGCGTTAGTTGTCGCACTCATCCGTGGCGATGTTTTTTGCGGCAGCTATCGCTGTTAAAATGGCGTTATCTGCAGTTTGCACCAGCTTGAGAATAGGGCGATGAATCTATCGCTACTTTTGCGGCGCTAAAGTGCCGATAAATCGGCGATGAGTCCTTGAGAATATGCCCCATATTGTCGTAAAAATAAAGGAAGCCAATTTCCACAAGCCGGAACCACTTCCATTATCTCTCCTTGCAATGTATGTAAGGGAAGATGTCACCAACCTGGCTTTCGCAACACTTACACATAGGCTAGAGATGTCTTGAGTGGCACGTGCCACTATTCAACATCAAATGTTTGTAAGATCTGTACTGATTGTTTAATCGGTCAGGCCCAATTCCTCAGCACACTAGATGGAGTGCTTTCAGTTTTTAGGTGTATGCTACAGACCAACTTAGCTATCTGTTAGCCAAACCTACTGTCTCAGAGAGAGGGCTTTGGGTCAGCCTCTTCTTTATGATTTGATGGCTTTGTTGTCTATCTCAGTTATCTCCTCTTGATTTGATAGCTTTCCTTCCAATTTGTGTGCTTGTCCCACCCAGGGATATTATGCTCTTACCGTGTTCTTATTGGTTGACTTGTATCCTTCTTTCTGTTACTCACACTGCTTGCATTCAGGCAACTCCATTTTTCTTTTCCTTCAAAGAGTCCATAGAAGTGCATGTGTTTTCTTGCTGAATCCTCCATGTGCTGCTTCCCCATAACTTTCTCCTGTCACCCTTCACTCTTTACATAGCTACCCCGCACCATCCTACTTCTTCAGCTCGCCCGTTGCTTCCAATCTCCCAATTCTGCTTATTTGAAAAAAAAAATCTCCTCCATCATTGACATCGCTGGTCCTCTCCAACACTCCTTTTCTCACTTATTTTTTATTTTTAACTTTTTGTGCCTGCTGCACTATCAGCGGTTATCCATCTTAAAATTGGCCTTTACTCATTGTAAGGTGACCTTCTGTGAAATGCTTGCATTTTCATGCTTCGACCACATGATGAGTGCTCCATATATGACATAACATTGCCTAAAATATGAGTCACGGCAAGCAAGCACCTATCATGGAAACTACTAAACAGGTTGTTAATGTTTGACTATTTTTTAACCTACATGTGTCCTTGGCTGGTGTCTGCAGGACTGAGACACCAACAGGCATAGCCCCCCCAGGCAGTACTCTGGGCTCATCAGCGATGCTGCAGTATGCATAGTTTAGCCCAAAATCAGAGGACAGAGAAGAGGCTGAAATCGACAGGCAACTGGAGTACAGGTGGCTGCAAAGCGTTATGAGCCAAACTCACCACTTTAAAATACAATATTTTGTATTTGCTCTAAGCCACTGCAATTTTCTGGCCAGGCAGAGCACAACTGTTTTTAAACCTGACGCTGCCCCAATTTGTATGACACAAACATGGCTTGAGTCAAAATGCTATGACCCACATGGGCTTTGTATTGCAGCAGATGTGATAGTGTATGCTTTATGCTCCATAGCATCGATACCCTTCCTCAGTACATGAACCTTTCCTCTACAACTCTTCTACTTGTAAGAGGAAGAGGTGTGGCGCCGCGGCCAGGGCGACTGACGCTGGAATCTGGGGCTCACGGTTCGATCACCGGCGGCAGGTCAGCCCAGCACCATGTGACTCTGGGCAATAGCTTGCTTAATCTTCCCGACGGCCCCCAGCGCCGGGATGCCTTCGGGTAGCTGTTCGCGCTTTACAAATACTCGATTTACATTTTAAGATTACAAACTGGCTCATAGACAATTCTCAATGATCTGGAGGAGCTGAGGTGTCTTTGGTCCTACAAATTGTTAGGGATCCAAACTTTAATAACACTTTCCAGTGGATGCCCTGTTTGGCTGCAGGTAAGGTTATCCTGTACAGTTCTAATTTTAAAAACAGTTTTAACCTACCTCTCATAATGTCCCAGCAAATTGCCAAAAGAACAATCATATGTCTGCGTAGCGCACTAGGGGATGATGGCTTATGGTAAAAGAGGTTGTAATTCAATGGTCAGAGTCAGCTCTGCAAGGATTATTTACTATCAGTGCTCTGGCTGTGGATGCTCCTAGTTGGCATGCAGTTTAACACCAATACCAATAGTTTTCAGGGCTGAGACTGATTGACTTTGCCAATGCTTGATTCTTTTGGGGAGGAAATTATCAAAGCTGCTGATCAGAAAGAATTGAGAGCAACTAAATCCACACAAATGGTCTGTTTGAAGAGTGACGTAAGAAGGGAATCCTTTGGGTGCTGACCTTAAAGAAGAGGTCAAGTTGAAAGAGAAATAGAGGCCGAATGCTAGAAATTGTAGAGGGCACAAATAGTAGGTGACGGATTTCTAAGATCCCTTTCCATGCAATGACTACTGACTTACTCGCCCTGCTCCATTTCCCCCACTCCACAAATTAATTTATTCACAATACAATCTAATATCCCAAGGCACTCAGACCATTTTTTTCAGCGACTTAAAGGTTTGAGATGAAGTCTTCCACAAGGTGGCAAAATGTCATCCACAGCACTCTCAGAAACCGAAGTTGCATGATTTAGGATTGCAAACTTCCATGCTTACGCTAAGAAGGTCTTTGCAATTGTAGGGCACAGACCTCTGCGTGCTTCGACCAGACATTTACGCCTCCCCCACCCCCAACAAAGAAATGGAGTTATAGAGTCTAATCCTTGTACCAGGAGTGGCAGTGGCACTGAGGTTTGGAGAGACTGCTTTTAGCAGGCTTTTCAACAGTAACAATCTGCTTCCGCACCGCATCATGCATTCAGACCATGCCATACCATTCCATTCCTTCATCACTTACACCTGGAGCCACACTCCCGCAGTGCAAGCACCTCACCTGAGTCATTTCGGTTTTCCTGAGCTCTTCCGTCTTCTGGGCTGATCTGTGAGCATCCGAAGAGGTCCCCACCTTTGGGCAGAGCAACAACAGAGAGGTTGATGGAGGAAGAGAGAGGTGAGGGAGGTTTCAGAGGGAAAACTTAACAGGGCAAGGCTGATGGGCTTTACTGCAGCAACATTTTTCATTGTCATATTGAACAGACAGCCAGGATTTACCTGTGGTACTCCAAGGGTTGTTGCTCTCTGGATCTCTAGTAAATCAGATTACAACATGTTTTGTGTTTTGGAACAATAAATGCGCAGGTGTATTATCTTTGGATAAATTAAACATTATTTTTTGTGCTTTCAATAAATGGCAAGTTTTCCTGACTTGGATCGACTTTGTGGATTACCATTACACTTTGCAGGCCTCAAGAAACTATTACCACTGCTTGGGAACCTGTCCAATCCCAATGTGGCATTGGAAAAAGTTTTAGAGTCTGTCTGTGTCTCCCAGTCCCTTCACTAATGCTGCTAGAGAGTCCATCACATTTCTAGAAGAGGATCTCTGCCACAGTGCATTCTTTCGCCCAAGGTGGTAGTATGTCTAATGTGGGGGCCTTTTGTAACTGCTGCGGGTGAAAAGCCGCGCTATATACAGCTACAAATTAAATGTATTAATAAAGTCTAAATGCGTGTTGTCTTTACATGAAATGTAGTTATAGGACATCGTCTAAGATATGTGTGCCATCTTGGACACAGTCCCCTCACACCTTGCTTCGGTGATGTTTGGTGTGCGAATTATGCTACTCTCTGCGGCAATATTGTAGTCTTTCTTGTAGTCCTCGTTTTGCAAGCAAAAACAAGCAGCATCATTTTAGCAGGACCCTTCATCATCTCAGGTGGGTGTTGAGACGCTCCAAGAACTTGCTGTATCCGCCTAATTATGTGCCTGCCTACACTTCATCCCACTTTCACTGAAAATATGTGGCAATGGAACTACATTGTCAGCGAGGTACAACAATGGTACCTCACCCTAAGTCACATGACGCTAGCAGGTTCCCAATGCATGTATCAGCTGGATTTATATGGAAATCCCCACCCTGGCAGGTGAAAATTGCATACATTGTCCTATTCAGGAATTGTGTGGCTACCTGCCTGTCTGCAACTTTTGTTCTAAGGAATATTGATATCAGGGATAAAATATCTAATGAAGTACCATTCACTGCGATGATAACTGAACAATTGTCTATTTCCTCCCATTCATTTTCAATTTTTCTAATTTTACCTGGGTCTCCACTGATGAAATTGCTGATATTGCTGAAAGGGCATGATAAGACTTTGTGGCTCTTTATCTGATCTCATGCCTGTACTCCACTTTCAAAATCATAGTAAATCCTAGCTGATCATCTGACACTGGTTATTAATGTCATCCTTCCTTCCAGACTTAGGCAGGCTATTGTCCCAGCTTTACTGAAAAAGCAAAATTAGATGCCATTAAATCTGTTAATTTAAGAATAACCTCTACTTTCCATATAAACGACTAATAACAGAAGCTTAGGGAATCTGCTGTCCTGCTGCAGAAATATCGGGCTGTATATTCATCGATCTTATAGGAGCGAGTCACTGGCAAGGGATAGTAGGGAAAAGCTGCTGGACCTAAAGGCCAGAGAGAGGCCTGCACCTCTAATGTTTATATTAATTGGTAGCCTTAGCCTTAGAGCAGGATCAAATATTAGCAGCGATGCCCTTGTCATATCCCGGATACAGCATCTTGATACCTGGCCAAAAAGAAAGCATTCAATCACCTCAGGACTATGGGCCAGATGTACGACCATTCCATTTTGCGAGTCGCAAATTGCGTTGAATTGCGACTCGCAATTTGCGATTTGCAAAATGGAATGTACAACAGTGTCTCAGACACTGTTTGCGATTCCCAATGGGGTCGCAAATTGCATGCTTCATTAATATTCATGAGGCAAGCTCAATTTGCGACCCCATTGGGAATGGCTAGCCCTCCCAGAAATGGTGGCCTGCTGAGGTCAGCAGACCACCATGTCTGTGACTGCTTTTTAAATAAAGCAGTTTTTAAAAAAAAATGCAGCCCGTTTTCCTTAAAGGAAAACAGGATGCATTTAAAAAAGAAAAATGAAACTTTGCAGTTTCACTTTTTTAAGGGCAGGCAGTGGGACCACTGCCTGCTCTTAAAAAATATTTTCGCACACCCTGTGGACCCCTTCCTGTTTGAAAGTGGTTCACCATCTACTTGAAGTAGGTGGTAAACTGCATGTGTTTTGCGGCCGCAAATGCTACTCGCTATTAGGAAGGAACACCCCTTCCTAATAGCGTGAGTCGCAAGTGCTATTTTGCGAGTCAGTGACTCGCAAAATAGTGTTTGTACATGCCAAGACCCTTTTTTGCAGTCGCAAACGGGCCGATCTCCCGTTTGCAACCACAAAACACGGTCGTACATCTGACCCCTATATGCCTTATATTGAATATCAATAAAGGAGTGCTGCTGAATGCCTGCATTACCTACACAGCCTTGAGATTACACACTCCCCAATACCTTGCTGTGAAAAGAAAACTCTCACTTCACCCTCACCCTCTCTTTTTCAAGAACAAAGTCCAGGCTGCATGAATCCTTCTCCTGGAAGTGCACCAAAACACTGGAATGTTTTTTCATCCAGGTAAGAAGTGCACCGTCCTTCTCTGCTTTAAGAGATTACTAAAAAGATTCTCCTCGAGAAACAACCGTACCTGCATGCCATTAATGACCTAATATGAACGTGCCAGATGTGAGAAATAGGGTCAGACGGGCCAAGGCATTCAGAACCAAGGACTTTCTTTCAGCACTTAACACTTCGGGGCATAATAACAAGCCCCTTTGCGTCGCTCTTGCACCATGCAAAGTGGTGCAAGAGCGATGCAACTTCAAAATGAGATTTATGATGCAGCGCAAATCTCAGGTAAGTCAACGCAGTGCGAATCACTGTGTTACATTACTTAGCACCAGGGAGGCGTTTCCATGGGCGTTCCCAAGCAACATCCATGGATTTTGATACATTCACAGATTTACCAGAAGTGGTAGACCTGGGAAAGTGCCAAAAACCTATGCCTCCCAAGGTGGGGCTGTTACGTGTAGAAATACCTTTATTTCTTCTAGTTTTTTCCTCTTTTTATATATGATGCATTCTGCAGCACACATAGGAGGAAAACGCCTCAGGGGATTGTAAACCTTCCTGCACGAAAACAATCCTCCTTACAATGCAGGCACCTTTGCTCCATGGTGCAAGGGTGCCTGCGTAGGCTCTAGGCAGCCAAAAGTGTGCCAGCGCAGTGGAAAAGGCAGGAATGCACCATACTGACTTAGTCCAAGCCTTACTCAGGGAGGTGCTGCTGGCTAGAGATTCAGACATCAGCAACGCAATAAACAACACACAGTTCAGTCAGTAACTTCATTACACACATAACTAAATACTATGAGCCAATTAACAAATATATACAGAAATAGATGCAGAATGGCAGGCGATAATACTTTTGAGGGTAATCTCTAAATCTGTACAGGGCAAAAATTAAAGAAAGGCCACACAAGTCTAATAATCCCCTAAATGTACTCTGACTCCCTGTGTCGGAGGCACCTATAACGGTCTACAGACAAACAGGCCCTAACCCCTAAAACACTAGGGGGTATATTCACAAGAACGTGCACAAGATTGACGGTGCATGATTCAAGCTCTCCAGTGCTCTGTCAGACTCCCACCTACGCATGCTGGCGCTGTCTCCAAGCGTCACTCTACACTCACTGCTGCCTCAGCTTACTGCAGTCTGCTACGCATTTCCCGTTTGCTGATCTGTTCTTGCGGGAGCGTTCCAGCACATCACTATGTGTGCCTAAACCTTCTCCCTAACAAATCCAGTGCCCTTCCTCCCGAAGCCAGGAGAACCAGCAATGAAATGGGCTGATTGGAAGGGGTACTTCCTCAACTACTTGTCAGCCCTGGAAGATGAGGGGGAGGAAGCGTTCTCCAGCAAACGCAGAAAGAAAATACTGTTACACAATCTAGGGCCAGAAGGGTTGAGGGTGTACGAGAACATGGTTAAGAAACTGAGAGGTGCAACGGATGAAGACGTGTTCCAACACGCTTTAGAGGATTTAGACAATCATTATCAACCTGTTATTTGCACGGCCATAGACAGATAAAAAAATTTCCACCGGAAACAAAGTGACACAGAGACAGTGGAAGACTATGTCGCAGCGCTCAAGAAACTGTCAGTAAATTGCAAATTTGGCCATCTCCATGACGATTTAGTGCGCGATCAGATAATAATGCACACTGTTAACACTAATGTACAGGAAAAGTTGTGGGTGAGTGGGGAAGCGCCCCTGCATGAGATCATAGCGATTGTCAAAAAAGCCGAACTGTCCAAAAGGTGTGCAGTAGCGGCCAAGAAGGACAGCGAAAGTCAACCCACAGTGTGCAAAGTGAGCGACACAAAAGTTTCCACTGACAAGCCGGCCCCCACGGCAGGGTACAGAAACAACAGAAGGCCCACGAGGAACTCTGCTGGACCCGCCAGGCCTCCTCCTGATAAGAAGGGTTCTTGCTACAGGTGTGGCAGCCGCACGCACATGGCCAATGACAAACGTTGCCCTGCCTTCCATGTAAAATGCTCCTTTTGCGGGGTGGTGGGCCACTTTGGCAAAGTCTGTAGGCGGAGGCCCAGCAGTGCCTCTGTCAAATGCGTCATGAATGAGTCTGAACCTGAAGTGGGGGAGGGTGATGGTGATGATGATTGTATTTTGTGCATTGATGAACAAGTGTTGGGCATAGATTGCATGGCGAGAAAAAAACCCTCATGTTTATTGACCATTGGGGGTGTCCAGATATCCATGGTAGCTGACTCAGGGTCCCCGTTCGCGATCATACAAAGGGAGATCTGGGACATGGATTTCGCTGACACCATAGGGCACCACCTACACCCCACAGACGTACAACCCGTCACCTTCACAGGGGAGAGGATCCCCATGGTTGGGTTCAGACAACTAAAGTTCGAATTCAAGGGGAGGGAAACCACAGGCAAACTGTACGTGGCAGAAAAAGGCCCCTCTGTCCTCGGATGGGCCGACCAAGGAGCGCTAGGCATCCAACTCCACCCCAGTGGGGAAACCCAAGTGCTCATGACAGACGACCCTCCCAGACCGGATGTAAACAACCTGCGAAAATAATTCCGCGATGTCTTTGGCGGGACAATTGGGCAACTGTCCAAGTTCACACACAAGATAGTGCTAAAGGATGGAGCTGTACCGGTCAGCCACAAAGTAAGGAACATCCCTTTCAACTGTAGGGAAGCCGTGCAGCTTGAGTTGCAGCGTCTGGAAGATAACGGCATTATAGAACCCATCGAAAGCGCCGAATGGTTGGCGCCCTTGGTCGTGGCACGGAAACCTAATGGGAAGGTGCGTCTTTGCATAGGCCTTCGGGAATTGAACAAAAACATACTTGTGGACAAATTCCCGCTGCCACGAATCAACGAATTGTTGGCCCAGACCAAAGGAATCAAGTGGTTCTCCACAATCGATCTCACAGCAGCTTATCACCAAATTTTGCTTCACCCCTCGTGCCGGAAGTTGACCTCCTTCATCACCCCATTCGGCTGCAACCGATTTCGGCGACTGCCATTTGGCCTGGCGTCAGCCGCGTCGGTATTTCAGAAACTGATGCACAAGTTATTCAAAGACAGCAGCGACGTCTTATATTTCCAGGACGACATACTCGTCATGGGGAAAACCAAACCGGAGCACGATGCCAAACTGCGAGAGGTTTTAAGGACACTGTCTGAGAACGGCCTCACGGCAGAACTGGAGAAGTGCAAGTTCGGCCTACGCACTGTCACGTACCTGGGACATGAGATCGGCGAAAATGGGATTTCTCCAAAGAAGGCAAATGTAGAAGCCATTAGGTCTGCGCCAAAGTCAAGAACCAAGGATGAAGTCCGCTCTTTTCTGGGGCTGGCGGAATTTTATAGCAAATTTGTCCGGAATTTTGCAACCAAAACTCACAGCCTGCGCCAGCTCTTGAAAGAAAAGAACTCTTTCACTTGGATTTCGGAATCGAACATGGAATTCGATTCTATCAAACAGGACATATGCGAAGCTGTACCTCTACAAGGGTTCGACAGCTCTGCCCCCAGCATATTGACAACGGATGCCAGCGAGAAGGGGTTAGGGGCCGTCTTGTCACAATGCTCCACGGATGGCACAGAAACCACCATAGGCTTCGCGTCACGCTCCCTTGCCCCCAACGAGGAGAAGTTCAGCGTCATCGAGAAAGAAATGCTGGCATCCATCTGGGCCATGGAAAAGTTTTGGGAGTACCTTTGGGGTTCCCGGTTTACCCTCAGAGCAGACCATAAACCGTTGGTAAAGGTCCTTACCTCCAGCGGTCACGCGAAGGCCACCCCGCACATCGCCAAAATGACGCTCAGACTACTGGATTTTGTCTACGACGTAGAATACTTGCCAGGCCAGAAGAACAAAGTGGCGGATTTTCTCAGCCGATCCGCTGCTATGGAGGGAGCGCCGCACCACAGTGAATGGGATGAGTACCAGGTGTCGCTCACAGCAGACCATGGGAACATCATCAGTGCGCAAGACTGGAAGGCGGCCTACGAAAATGACCCTGACCTGTCCAAAGTGAAAACCTTTGTCACACAGGGGTGGCCCGAGAAGAAGCATCTGAAGGACGACTTCCGGAAATATTGGGAAGTGCGCGATGAATTGTCCCTCAGTGATGACGCCATCTTTTTACTCAGAGGGGACAAAGTCATTCCCCCGAAGACTTTATTGGACCGCCTCCTCAGCATACTGCATGAAGGCCATCTAGGAATCGTGAAATCAAAGAGGAGAATGAAACAGTCGTACTGGTGGCCAGCCATCGACAACTTCGTGGAAAAGTATGTGCGTGCTTGTCAGCATTGCGCCAACGCAGACAAATCACTGACGATGCTGAGACCCCCGATGGGCGAGTTCGCCACTCCCACCAGCCCCTGGGAAGAGTTGTCGGTCGACATATTGGGCCCCATCCTAGACTCCTGGGAGGTACCCAAATATGGCACTGTCCTAGTCGACAGATACTCCAAGTGGCCGGAGGTGGAAGTCTGCGAAAAGGTGGACGCGGATGCAGTCATTGCGTTCCTTACCAGTGCATTCTTGAGGGAAGGAATTCCGAAGGTCATCACATGCGACAATGGTCCCCAGTTTACCTCGGAGAAATGGTCAGCCTTCATCTGGAGGAATGGAATCCAGACCAAACACACACCAGTGTATCACCCCGCAGGCAACGGCCTCGCCGAACGGTTCAACCGAGTAATTATGGGCTCGGTCCAAGCGGCCATCAGCGCAGGCAAGAACTGGGAAACAGAAATCAGGAACACAGTGTGGGCATATCGCATCACGCCCACCCTAACGGGCTACAGCCCTTTCAAGATACTACGAGGAAGAGAGCCATTTACGAGAGATAACCTCATTTGGATGAACATGAAACTTCAAAGCAAATGGTCTCCTGCTGTGGTCAGAAGCAACATAGAAAAGGCTCAGAAAATATACAAAGACAACTACGATAGGAGGCATGGCGTGCAAGAGGTCTCGTTGACATTGGGAGACTGGGTCAGGGTGAAACTTGGCCACTTAGGCAAGAAAGGGGGCAGCAAATTCAGCAAACCCCTACAAATCAGAGAACTCTATTCGCGCTCGGACCTACTGAGTGACGGCAAAATATGGTCACACGGCAGAATGGCAAAATGCAACAGGGTCGTCCAGTGGCAAAAGGACGGCGCCACCACAAGGGCTGGATATAATGGCGGGGACTCTGATTTAGATGACACGCCACCACCTGTTAGCACCGGGACTTTTGGTGCAATGACGGGGACAGGGGGTGATACCGAGGCCACAGGGGTGAGGAATAACGATGATTCCACACAGCACACGCCACCACAGGAAACCAATGGCACAGGCAACCCAGACATTAGGCACAGGGCTCCCACCTCACACGACAGGGGCCAGGAAGAGAGTACTGTGAGGACCAGCTCACACGCAAGAGAAACACATGAGGTGCAAGCCTCCCTCACACGCACCCGTACAGGCAGGGTAGTGGTGCGCCCAAAAAAATATAGCGAGTTTGCTATGTAGGCTCGCCCCGGTGTTTCCCACTTCGCTACCTCTTGACGATCACTCACTGTGATCCTTTTTTCTCTCTCTCTCTCTCTCTCTCTCTCTCTCTCTCTCTCTCTCTCTCGCTCTCTCTCTCTCTCCCCTTCCCCCACCAAGGGCAACAAGTTCCGTGGGAAGCAGCAGGCACAGGGTGACCTGCCGCAGCTCCTCCGTTGAGGCGCCCCCACGTAGGCATGGGGTACACCTACTGTTTATGTACTCATCGCTTATGTAAAGCAAATGTATTGTTCCGTTCATTCCTTGTGTGTTGTTAAGGGGGGAGATGTGTGGTGTCGCAGTCTAGTTGTTGGGCAACCACGTGATTAGCCGTGGGGCCTCATGGGACAGCGCGGGACTGTGCAGTAAGTTACGGGGCACAGAGAGGAGCAATTGCATGGCTCTCCCTCTCCTAAATAAATACTTGCTTACCCCGCACCTGCAGTGTCCTTGTCTCCTTGCGGGGGTAATCTGCAACATTACAGTTCTCTCCAAAGGGGGGTATTGCCCAGGAGTGGATTTGGACTACCAGCTAGTCAGCAGAATAATTCACTTAGCTAAGTCGTTTTAGTTCAAAACCTGGATATCATTAGTGCTGACTGAGGGGAAAATTGCTAAAAAGAAAGCAGTAAGGAGCAAAAATATGGCCAAACGAATATTTGAGCTTTTCTCAGGGACTTTTCAATCGTAAAAAGTCACAACAATCATTTTTCTATGTTGATTGAATGCAAAATTAGTATTTTGTGCAGTTTTCGGCCATAGTGTAAATAGGGTGTAGTAATGCAGACTACATTTTAGTCAGAAGGAAAGAGAATTCACATTAAATTATAAAGCCTACACAGGCTTAAGAAATATATTCAACTCCCCATCTGTGCACAGATACCAGGCTGAATCAGTGTTGGGACAGGAATGTACCCAGGGAAGAGGTGTGGCGCCATGGCCAGGGCGACTGACGCTGGAATCTGGGGCTCACGGTTCGATCCCCGGCACTGGCGGCAGGTCAGCCCAGCACCATGTGACTCTGGGCAATAGCTTGCTTAATCTTCCCGACGGCCCCCAGCGCCGGGATGCCTTTGGGTAGCTGTTCGCACTTTACAAATACTGGATTTACATTAATCGGATATGTACCAGTGCCCGACTGCATGTGAATCAGGTAACCTGATTTTTTGTTTGGCCTGGTATCACACTAATCTAGCTTGTGCACAGAGGCCGAGGCCTGTTCCTGGCAATTCAAGATGCAAAACCTGTTCTGTTACCTGGAGGAGCATACTAAATATGCATCCATAGTGGCCATAGGACTACTGTCCATGTTGTAGGTAAATCACATAAATTGGTGGTGGCAGTATGTAAAATATGAATCTTTAGAATGGCCAAACTATTTTCCTCTGTGTGAGGAGAGAGCGTGATCTACTGAAACTTCTTCTGTAAATTACCACTTTAATTTGAACAAAGATCTTGTGTTGACGTATTATGTATGCCACATGCCATTTGTGTGTAAGTGCTGTGAGTGTGAAATACATGTATGGTAGTAGGACACTGGGTATTTTAAGAGTCTGTACTGGGACCAGTGAGATTCATTTTGTATGGCTCCTGGTTTACCAAGGCACAAGATGGAGGGTGAATACAATGTTCTCAGACAAGAAAGGTTGAATGTATTCCTGTGACTAGAGGGTGAAAATCCAGATATGGAAGTGGAGGATATTGGAGACAGGGCCACCTTTATGAATTTCATGAGAACTTTGTTAGCAAACAGCTGCTGTGTAGTTCTTCCTGAGAACTGCCATTTGGCAGATGGTAGGAGTGAGAGACGATGGAGGAGAGGTGGGACTGCAGTTTCTGTTGTTCGAGGTTAGGATGTTTCTAGACAGGGTCATTCCTCTTGTCTGTCCCTGAACACTACTTCGGGAAGGTTGATGATAGCCAGGCGAAGATTGCTCACTCGTCATTGGCCTTGTTTACATACTCCTGCTTAGAGCCAGCATCATTGATACCTACTCTGAGATCTATCACCTTTCACAAAGGCTGTGTCTAAGATGCAGCCAGAAAAAACCATTTGACATAGAACCAAACCACAACTGTTTTGAAACCTTAAACAGTGGATCATTGTCACCTGTGTGGAAAATGAACATAAAAGTGAGATCCAAACCACCAGGTCCAAGACCTTTATCATTGAGGAAGAGAGTGCTCACAGAGTACTTGAAGGACTGCTACGTGACCAAAGCTTGTGTCAGCATGAGAGTCAGTCTCCAAAAGGTAAGGGGACATCTTCTGATGTCTACACCTGCTGTAGAAATGGAGAGTTTGCATAGAGCTTAGAAGCCTGCATTACTGCTCTGAGAGGGGAGGAGAAAACCTGACTCTGCAAGAGAAGAGAGCGTCTGTCCAGGAGGAGAAGTTTAGCATGCTGCTGATGTGGGGAACATTGAGAAGTAGCCGACTTCCTTTGGGGAGCGAAGCTTTTGTTGACCTGAATCGTGAGGGATACTCTGGTCTCCCGGTGCAGCTCCATTTGTAAACTGCATACAAAAGTTATTAACAAGAATGCTATCCTGCTGCCCAGCAATTCTGCTGCAGGCCCTAAAGGTCAGGTGCTGCAGCTCCCACTGGAGATGTTCACCTGTGAGGACATGTGACCTCCTGCATCGGCCAAGATGAAGTAACTGCCAAAGTCTGGCACCTGACAATCAAGCCTGATGCACTGTTCACCATCAGTGACCTGGATAGAGGCCACTGTCCGCGGTCTACCGTCACTGATGCTGAAACCTGTGGGTGAGAAGTCACTGAGTGCACCTTCCAGTGCCATTGATCCAACGCTGTTTGGTGTGTAATGCAGGGCTGAGCTCTAACAAACGGAGAGGATGTGAATAACTCATGCAAATGTGAATCTTGCTGCTACAAGCATAACTTTCGCAGGTACAAACCTTTTGGGCACAAAGATGATTCAATTGACCTATTAACTATCTATTGGGGTAATCGATATTGATCTGCAGCTGTGCTAATCAGTGCTTATGTCCGTATCTTTCTGTAAGTCACCATAAAAGTTAGGAACTTCCCAGAGTGAAGGGAGAGGAGGGCACCTTAGTGGGCAATTGCACATCAGGTGAGGTCCAAATCCGTAATGGAAAATCTTTTGGAATGTTTAGTATTTTGTTTTGCAATAGGATTAAAAGGATTAAAGAACTTTCTTTTTTATCAAAGATGTGCACTGTGCTGGACAATGCTTTAAGGGGTGTGTTAGTTGACAGGTGAGTCTGAGCTCTTGCCACCTCCCCCAAACTATCCCCCTTAGAAACATTTCATTGCTCCCCATTGCTACCCTCAGAGTCAAGTAAGGAAAGGTTGTAGGTGGCCAGTTTGCACAGCCATAGTAGGACTGACCTCAGGATGGCAGTGTCAAACTACCTCAACTACCACTGTTGGGGCCCAATAGCCCGTCTGGCCTGCGTAGCCCCCTCCCCGGGTGAAAAATTACGCCAGCCTAGTTCACATAATGTCTGAAATTTCGCATTATACTTTTTACATGCATTTCTGAAATGATGCCATTATGCCCTGTTGTGTAATTATGTCTCTATTTGTGGCAAAAATATAGCTTGGCAACAACACGAACAATTAGAATGCAAGTGGCTCCTGTTAGCAACACCAATTTTTATGTGCTATTTTGTTAGCACAAAATTCATTGTGTCAATAATTGACACATTTTGCACTAAAATATGGGGGCATATTAGCAAGGGCGGTATCGCCGCTTTAGCGGCACTTTTTGCCGCTAAAGCGGCGATATTTCTATCGCCCTATTAGCAAGCTGTCGCTAACAGCTGTTAGCGACAGCTTTATGGCGAAAGCGACCGTTTTGGTGCCGCTTTGCATGTCAGCGATAATTATCGCTAATGACATGCAAAGTAGGCGTTCCCAACTAAAAGCGACTGGAAACAGTCACAAACACAACTTCCCCCTATTAGCAATGCCCGCGAAGCGATAAAAAAAGTCGCGCTAACCGCGATTATCGCTGGAATTTAACACCTGCTAAAAACTTGACTTAACCATTATTGTCAATGGGAGGTGGATTGTAAGGTTAAGTCCTCACCTGCCTATTAGCGAGCTTTTCATTAGCGCAGTGATTTTATTGCTGGATTTCTCGCGCTATCGCCTTGGAGATAAGCGTTGATAATAACGCGTTATCTCCGCGATGAAATCCAGCGATAGCCGGCGATAAAAAAAACAGAGCTAAGCGCGCTTTGCGATAATTATCGCAAATCCTAGGTAATATGCCCCATAGTGCCTAAAGGCAGATTTGCTTTTTGTGCAATCACATGGAATTGTCCTGAAATTTTGCGTAATTACACAAAAGCCAATTGCACCACTTTCACACATTCCCAGCCCCGCGGTCCTCCAAATGGGGGTCTCGCAGTCAAACAGTAGCCTTCCTTGCCCGATTCTGAGAGTCAAACAGTAGTCTTCCTTGCTCATCATGAACAAGCGCGCACTTGTGCATTCACATAACCCCAGCAGCGCAGCAATTAGCTTAATTTTAAGGGGGGGTGGGGGCACTTGATATTCTCCCTCATTTTAGTAGAAGGTTAGGGGGTGTGTTTCCATTTTGGTGTCTCATTCTCATTCATTAAATACTTTATCTCGATTAAAAACCTTAAAAAACTGAACATAATCAAAACACACAATATCAAGCAATTCATAGTCATAATATCAACAATGCACACCATAGCATATGGGAGACAAGAAACAAAAAAAAGCTCTGTGGAGAATTTATATCAAGCACAGACCAGAGACAAAAACCTGGAAAACAGTCACTTAGGACATCTGCCTATGCTAAAAATTAGGCCTGGGCGTGAAATTCCGCTCAGCTCGTGGACTTTGTGGAAGTTTTTCCACTCCACGCTCCTCGTAGAGCACCGAGTTCCCAAAAACTCTGTGGAGCAAAGTTTTTTCCTCGCTCACCAATGTTAAGTTAGTGAGCGAGGAAAATCTTACTCCAGAGCACCTCTCGGTAAGATTTCTCAACACGGGCGGTTGCGGAAGGCAGCTAACACTCGCGTTGAGAAACCTTCTGTTCGCGTTGAGGAAGCTGCTGCTCTAATGAAACATCTACACGAGCAGCAGAAAGAAGTAGCACCCTCTTACACTGCGCGTGTTGCCATTCAGCATGGGACAAACAACTGGCCCTAAAATTCAGCGCAAACAGGGTGATGTGACGCACATCCGCCGCTTGCGGAACTCCGCGTAGTGAGGTGGAGTTTTGTTGGCACTTCACGAAGTTCTGCATAGCTGAACTCCACAAAGTCCACCCAAGCCTACTAAAAATCTACCAGTAGAACCTATAAACCTGGTGTCCTAAAGGATACCCCTCTTGTGCCCAACCATAAGTGCATGCCAATCGATCAGTAATAATGCAACAAACTGTATACAGCGCAAGTGACACGAATAGCATGCAATAAAAAATATCAAAAAGCAAAATCAAAATATACCAACATACATTTAAAAAAAAGATACAAATACGTTTGATAAACATCTATTCACAGTCCCCAGCATGTGCTCAAACGAATTAAAACTCTTTGCCTTTTATTTTTCTAATTCAATATACAATGTGCAAGAATCTGCTCACGCGAAAGACAACAAGAGGCAAAGTATCAGTCAAAAGTAATTGAAGTGCTGGCTGGAAAGTGCGGAAACCCAAGGTAAGACACAGAGGTCTACTCTATTTGCGTCTGGGTGTTACATACATTGGACACAAAAATAGGACATGTTCAATGTTTTCAAAAGCATTATTAGTGCAAAGATCACATAAGGCCGCATTGTCTGAGGCATTGTCCTACATAGCTATATGCATATTGATTTTAAGGACTCCAAAATATAACTTCATAAACAGGGGCCTAGCAAATGGTGGTTGAATAGAATCTACACATGCTTCATATCTAGAGAGTGGCTTATGAAGGATGAACCTATTAGAAAAGGAGCCCAGAGAAATGGGTCTGTGTGAGACAAGATGGATATATTCCCAAAATGAAGCTTCAACAATCCCTTTGGAACTCTGCTTGATTGTACTGGGGTTATCCCACGCATCCCCTAGGCCCAATTTTGTATACCAATGGCAAATATGTTGGAACCATGGAAGATTGGTGGTACCGGCCAAAGACAGCAGTTCCTTTAACGCTTCTCTTTAGACATGCAGTTCCTCAGTAGCCCACAACCTAATCGAAATAAAAAAGAGGTCTCAGGGGAGCAGAGAACTCAATATGTTGGAGGGGAATGTCCATAAATAAGAGAATTATAGGGGAACTCTGGGGAAAATTACTCAATGATCTTATGAAGTTGTTTTCTTGAACGACTAGATGCGTTACATATGAGTACCCCCAGCTTTCAGCCCCATAAAGTGGTGCAGTTTGGCCTTTGGCCCGAAAGACCTCAACTGCTGGTGAGATGGCCCTGGATCAGGCGGCCTTAAAGAATTTCAGAAGAGCTGCTGCCCTATGCGTGAGAGTTGCCTTGCTTCTCTCTAGTTGTGGCCACCAACAAACACTATCATTAAGCTTAATTCCCCAATACTCAGAACTAGCAACTTTATCTAGCATCCTATCTCCCAATCTGATTTTCCCTTTATAACATTTATGTGGGATAATGAACATTATCTTTGACTTAGAGGTGTTTAGTTCCAAGCCCTTAAGTGTACAATATGTGTTAGACTTGGCATCTTTTGTCGTGTTTCCCCTGACTTTTTGCTTTCTGACCTTCCAGTTCTGACTCTGTTTTTGCTGGTTTAGTGTCTCTGCGCACTTTCTCACTGCTGTTCAGTGCTAAAGTGCAAGTGCTCCTGTTGTAAATTGTTATTATGGATTGGTGTTTCCATGATTGGCTGATTTGATTTACTAGTCAGTCCCTAGTACAGTGCACCGTGTGTGCCCAGGGCCTGTAAATCAAATGCTGCTAGTGGGCTTGCAGCACGGGTTGTGCCACCCACACAAGCAGCCTGTAAATGTAACTCTGGCCTGCCATTGCAGAGCCTGTGTGCAGTCTGGTACTGCCATGTCGACTTGGAAAGTGCACCCGCTTGCCAGGCCCTAACCTTCCCTTTTCTTACATGTTAGTCACCCCTAAGGTAGGCCCAAGGTACTTCTGTGGGCGGGGTGCAGTGTATGTGAAAGGTAGGACATGCCCTGGTGTGTGTGGCATGTCCTGATAGTGAATTACTGCCAATTTCGTTTTTCACTATTGCAAGGCTACCTGTTCCCATAGGACAGAATGGGGAGTTTGGTTATAACATCTTATAAACATAACTGCCCCTGGGAACAAGGTGGAGAAATAAAGTTTAGTATGCCTGAACTCAGAATCTAAAGATGCATCTTTTAGTGAAGGTGATTTTTACATTCTGTGTTTGAAAATACCACTTTTAGAAAGTAGGTATTTTCTTGCTCAGCCATCCAGTGTGCATCTGCTGGGTTTGTGGATTGACTGGCTTTGGGATGACAGGGGCTGGGGAGGAGCAGTGGCTCCAGAGAGTCTAGATGGGTCAGGGATGGGCTGAATAGACCTGGCCTGCATTTATAGTAGGGAGAGGAGATTTCCTTTCACCTGAGTGGGCCTGGTCTGCCTCTGACAATGCTGTCTCCACCTCCTGCCAGGAAGCTGCACCAGAGAGGACAGAACTGGTTCTGGCTGGGCACAGACACTCTCTGCCTAAGAGGACAAAGGATTTTGGGCTATAAAAAGTGGGGCCCAAACTCTTAAACTTTAGAACTCTTTTGGACCAAGAAGACTGCCAAGAAGAAGAGCTGGAGAAGCTGTGAGGAGCAACTACCACTTTGCTGAGTGCTTTGCTGTGTTGGCCTGCAGTGGCTGCTTCTGTCTTGGGCAGTGAAAGGACTGGACTGAACTTTCTACAACTTCTTTATTGAGTTTCTCCAAGGGCTTGAGGTAGAGCTTGCCCCCTGTTCAAGAAGTCTTAGGAACAGCAAAGACTTCAAGGGGCATATTATCAACGATTCGCGTTGAACATCGCCAATCGTGCTTAGCACGATTTTGAATATCGCTGTATATCGCCGGTTCACATCGACGTGTTAGCGGCGTATTTGCAATAATTTCCAAACAGGCGATGTGAAATTCGGCGATATACGGCGATTTTCATCAATATCGCCTGAAAACCAGCGATATTACAACTGCGCTGATGGACATGTTGTTAAAAGGGAGAGGTGGATGTAACCTTACAATCCACCTCCCATTATGCACATGGCTAAGTCGAAATATTTGTAGACGTTAGTTTTCCCCGATATCCGTGGTTAGCGTGGCTTTTTTCTTCCCTACGCAAGTACTGGCCCGGCTTGTAAATACCGCGATGTGCGGTTAGCGAATATTTTCATGTTGTTCTCTGAAAGGTACGCCTACTTTGCATCTCATTAGCGATGCGAAGCAAGGCGATACCAAAACGGCTGCTAACATGCGCTAATGCATGTTAGCGCCGCTTTGTTAATAGGGCGATGAAATTATCGCCGCTTTAGCGGCAAAAAGTGTCGCTAAAGCGGCGATAATGCCCTTGTAAATATGCCCCCAAGTTCTTCTGCCATCAGCACTGGGGACTGTGTGTTTTGTGCTGCAACAGAAGACGACGCTGCTGCCGACTCCGTGTCCTGAAGGCACCGCAGAGGGCACCGCCGCAATGCCGCACCGCAACCCTGGTCTCACGGACAACGCCACCTGATGCTGCCACTGAGCCGCTGCTTTCACCGCGATCTGTGGGCCCGCACTATGCACCGCCTCGCTTCACACGTCACCTTGGTATCCCCGACGACGACGCTCCCCGACAACATCGACACCGCTCTTTGCACCGTGGTTCGAGGGCACCACTCATAAGTTACATGACGCACCGTCCTCATCCCGCACAGCAGCCTTGGCCTACCAACGCCAGTGCCATCGACTCCAGTCCGTCAGCCGATGACAGCGCTTCAGCAACGGCGACACCGCTGCTTGCACGTGACCTGCCAACACCGCATCACATCGGACCGCATCACTTCGCACCGCAGCCCTGGTCTCACCGATGCGGCTGGAGGACTGTCACCGAGCTGCTGCCTGCACCACGGCCTGAGGGCACCGCACGCCGCACCGCTGCACTTCGCACCGCAGCCCGACGCCTGCCGATGCCAGCACTCCTGACTTCAACCGCGAGGAGTTCGATCTGCAATGCGTGTGACTTCAAGGGCCTGACGACTCCTGCACCGACCTCCGGAACCGACGTCTGTGGACGACGTGCTTTCGGAGCTCAACGAGAGGTCGCCGACGCCCTGCATTTCTAAAGGGACTGTTTTGCAGGTCTTTCCGGCACCGTAGCTGGCCCGTGACGCTGCGGTCAGCCAGAACTGTTTGGATTTGTTGTTCACGGCACCGTGAAAGCCCCAGATGGAGCTATCGACTTCAAGGAACTTTATTTTAAGTTTATTTTGATAACTGAAGATTTCTTAGTACTGTATTGTGGATTTTTATCGTTTTTGGTCTTGTCTTAAGTATATAAAATATATTGGATTTTTTTTCTAAACTGGTGTGGTGTCCTTTTGTAGTGCTTACACTGTATTACTGTTGGTTATGTGCAAATGCTTTACACACTGCCTCTAAGATAAGCCTGACTGCTCGTACCAAGCTACCAAGGGGGTGAGCAGGGGTTATTTTAGGAGTGTAACTCCCTTATCCTGACTAGAAGGAAGGGTCCCTACTTGGACAAAGGTGCAAACCCTTGCCAACTAGAGACCCCCATTTCTAACAATATGATTGAAAGGAGACTAAACAGTGTTCCATGCCT
Organism: Calotriton arnoldi; assembly: GCA_963921515.1. NCBI lineage: Eukaryota > Metazoa > Chordata > Amphibia > Caudata > Salamandridae > Calotriton > Calotriton arnoldi. The sequence continues at coordinate 49,135 of CAWUFW010016950.1, read as the reverse complement.
TTGGGGGTCCGGGAGATTAAAATGGTATCAATGGCAAACAATAGCACCGGAACAGTTAGCCCATTTAGCTTGGGAGAATCATTGACACCAACCATTGAGATGGTCAATGGTCATTTATATAGAATGAAAAGAGCGTAGGGGCCATATCACACACTTGTCTCATCCACCTCCTGACAGGAAGCGTTCAGTCACGTCACCATTGCTGCCCCATCTGACCTGGGCGTAATTGCCTTCATGGAGCCTCGCAAAGATGTTAAGAAAGGAAGATGGCACTCCCATGGACCAAAGGTGAGATCGTGGAACGAGATCAAATGCTGCTCTTAGGTCCATGAAGGCAAAATATAGATAAACATCGCCTGTCCCTATTTTTGCTCTAAAACCTGCTTGAAAGGGTGACAAGATTTTGTTTTGCAGCATCCAATCTTCCAATTTATTAAGGACCTGGCTAGCGAAAACCTTTTGAAAGTTATCCATAAGGCTTATGCGCCTATAGTTCGAAGGTTGTTGTTTGTCCCCTTTTTTATACACTGGCATTATTTTGGCGCTTTGCCACTGGATCCAAGCTTCCTTCTGTTTGCTTTGTTTGCCCTAAGTTGTCAGGGTATGCCCAGATGTGGGTCCCTTGTGCACTTTGCCACTGGATTCAAGCTAGCCTGGCTCATGAGGGGTGTTACCCCGAAACCGTTCTCAGGATGCTTGCTTCCGGTCTAGGGAAGACCTGGCTTGGCAGTTCAGGCTGGACTGTTCCTATGAGGAATTGGGTCAAGACTGATTTGTAGATGGCTGGGTCTAAACTGGGGTGGCGAAGTGAGCTAAAGAATGATGATGGATTCAACCCAGATCTATTAGTGACTGGGGGGTGAGTGTTTGAAATGTTTCAGCGCTCCGTCCATCATCTCCTTGTGTTTGCATTATTTTGGCCCCTAGCCAGGTGGACAGAACTTGTGCACCTGCAGCAATAAAGTTGGATAATATGTTGATGTATAGAATCCAAACTGTTACTTCCAATTGGAAAAGTTCTCCAAGTATTTTATCAGGCCCAGGGGTTCTGCCTGGATTTAAGCTCTCTATGGCAGCCAGGGTTTCAGTCATGGAGAGGAAATCAAGGGATTTGAAATATTATCACTCACTACTGAGTGGACAGTTCCCTGGAGGGGCAGAAGCTTGTGGTAATTCATCCAGAGAGTATAGTTGTGCGAAATGATGCTCTCACCAAGACAGCTCGATGTGTTGTATTGTAGTGGAAAACCCCTTAGTGCTCCTTTGGGAAATAATATGCCAGAATAACGATGTGTCCCTGTGCTTAGAGACCTCAAGTAAGTGTGACTAGTTATCTTCCTCCAAGATAGCTTTGCAAGACGACAGGATCTTCTGATAATAGGCTCTAGCCATTTTAAAGTCTGCTGGGCAGCCTTGTTTAACAGCTATAATTTATTTAGATTTGGCCTTACGGCACTCTTGCGTGAACCAAGGGGATAAGTCTATATTTCTAGAGGTCTTTGGATAAAATAACTTCCAGAATGATCCTTTAATTCACCATATAATTGCTTGTGAAGCTTGACTAATGGAATTTGGTCGACCGAATAATTACTGTAAGGTTCTAAAACATTGTAAAAGCTCTGATACATTAAAGCTACTGGGTCCTATTTTTTACAACTCGGGCCACTTGATGAACCTACGGTTGATCCCATCCTGAATGGTAGGGTTAACAAGCTTAGAGGAATCTAATGATCCTTCTAACATGTGATAAGTTAATGTCAAGATCAACGGGTAATGATCGCTGTCTGACCTAGCACTGACTTTAAAATCTACAATTTTATGCCAGATAGAAATATCCAATAAAATGTAATCAATCAATGATACAAGCCTCTGGTAAATGTAGGTGATCTATGTTGGTCTGACAAGGACCTTCCATTACAGGCCTGCAGGCCTGCAGGACAAAGTCAAAAAAGCTATTTAGCCTGCTTCAACTATATGAAGAATGCATAAGATGGAGTCAATAGTAGGAATACCCTCTCAGTTCATCTTTCTCATCTGTCATTCAAGGGGCTCAAACGGGATATTGAAGTCACCCCCTGTGAGAGTAGGAATCTTAATGCCACTGTGTCTAAATAATGATCCAAAATTACAAAAACAGGTGACTGTTTGTGTCTCACTAGGGGACGATTGTACAGATTATATATGTGTAGGGTTTATCGTCCAATCACCACTAGAGATATAACCATAATTTCCTTACAAACAAGTAGTAATTGTTTATAGTTACATTTTGCAAGGATCTTAGCCCAAATCAGTAAATCTCCAGACTCTCTGCCAGAGGGGCAAGGCCCAGATGCAGTGAAAAATGCTACATAGCCTGGGCAGAAAGCTGGTTGATTTAGCCAAGTCTTTTGAAAAAGTCATATGTGAAAATTGTTCACATAAGTGAGCCAGTCTGAGTCGCTTAGTTTAGAACAAAGACCAGCCACATTCCAGCAAAGCAGCCTTAATATTCAATTGTGCAGGTGACTCGGTCATATCGTAGCTTAAGGGTGGGACATTGCTGAGGATAACTGCATATGGACAGGCATCAGGTGGCAGATTAATGGTGTCAGAAGATCTTTACCTTAAGGGCTTAGTTGTAATAGCTGTACTAGCTGTCTCTCCATGTCCCCCCCTTGTGTGTATTCCCTATCTGATTGTTAACACTAGTGCTAGGTTTGTTCTCTGCCTGCGCCAAAGAACCTCTGTGTCCTGAGCGAAGAGCGGCCTCTGTGGGACCCCCACACGAGCCAGACCTGAACAAGGGAGACAAGTGCAAGTGGGGCGAGACAAACAGGAAGAACAAATGCATCAGGAAAGATGAGATAATCGCCCTTCTATGCCCCTGGGGCCCTTCCCCAGGGCAGAAAGTTTAGCCACTTCTTTTTCAAGTGCACCTATGTGCTCAAGTTGAGGGCAAATAGAAGAATCAAACAGAGATCTAAGTCCAACAAATAACTCATCCCAGGCCATGTCCATGACTATGTCCCTGTTAGACACACCAGTAGTACAGGCTGAAATGCTTGAAGGTAGCTTGGCGGCGATTATGCAATCTGGTTTAAATGGCAGCATTTAAGGTACCTCAGTCCTCATTTATCTTCCTCTTGGTAGACTGCTGTCAGTGTGGTGACTGGGATGGAGGCTGCAGAAGAGAAAGGACTATAGTACTTGGTACTAGCATGCTGGGTGGGGGGGGCTGTCGGTATCTGTAATCACAGCAGGTCAGGGGCTGAAGCTGGCGTCCGAATGAAGACAGGGGCACATGGCTACAGAGGGTTAGTGGTGTGAGATGGACCAGAGAAGAGTCAGCTAAGTCCAATGACAATTGTCTCTCAGACAGGTCAATTTCTTCGGTGATTACTCCCATCACTAGGACAAGAAATGTGTCCAACATGGACCCCTGCGACTCTAATGGTTTGTTGTGGGATAGTGGTTTCCTCTTGAGCATTTTCCCAAACAAAAGTGACAAAAAGCTGCCAATGATCCAACGTCAGGTGGCAAATCTTCTTGTAGTCAGGGACGTATAGAGGTGTTATTTACAGACAATAGGCAAACTTGACACATCAATAATTAGAGAACAAGCCTGGCATCCGCGATCGGCTTGTGACCCCGTGTGTGCAAGCTGCTGCCTCTTGACACCTGACCCCAACCACCTTGCCATCTAGCAACGTAGATAACACAATATCTGGAGAAAGTGATTGCCACCAGCTGTCTGCCCGCCCACAACCAGCAACCAACCTCTGACCATCTTAAAAGCTTAAAAACTGGGCCTCCGTGTCACTCATGCAAAGCTGCTATCAAAGGTCCCTTGATGGGGTTAAGGTTGAGCCAAACCAAGAGCTAGGGGGGCAAGGTGGGCACAACCACCATGGCTTCAGTGACCCACCACTCTCCACTAGAATCAAGGAGCCTAGAGCTCCCAGCTCCAAGCAGCAAACTCCCACCCTGGAGAGACACAGGAGACAATGGAAAGTCAGCGCTGGACCAGGGCACTCAGAAACACCAGGAGGTAACAGCCGTGACGGGAAACAACCATTACAACGCAGTCATTACAAGGCACTACATTTTCAACGCAGTCATTACAACGCAACTGCCTTTACATCACATGCCATTACAACATAGCCATTACAACACATGTCACTACAACGCATGCCATTACAACGCATGTCACTACAACGCATGCCATTACCACGCATTACCCCTACACTATCCAACACTTACCCTACTGTTGCACTCACTGGAGTGGGAATAGTAATTTTTACCCCTACACTATCCAACACTTACCCTACTGTTGCACTCTCTGGAGTGGGAATAGTAATTTTTACCCCTACACTATCCAACACTTACCCTACTGTTGCACTAAAAGTATTATGCGTTGTAATGGTATGCATTGTAGTAGTATGCGTTGTAATGGAATGTGTTGTAAATGTAGTTTCTAAAAATGCGTTGTGATGGCATGCGTTGTAAAATCATGCGTTGTAATGGCTGATGCAATGTAAAAACCGCGTTGTAAAGGCATGCGTTGTAAATGTTTGTGTTGTAACGTGTCCTATTCACCGTGACTGCAGGGCAGCAGAAATAATTATTTACAAGGACACACCATGCCCCTGTATGGGGAACTGTCTAACTTTCCCTTTCTCTTTACTTACCGCTACGGCCAATGCTCCTCTCACTTCTCTTACTCCTCTGTGTGTGTACTCATGGTGGCACACTGGCCCCTGGGCAATGTCAGCAGCTCCTGTGGCTCTTCTTGCTCCTCTACCGTCTGGCTGCCAGTGTTCAACAGACAAAGATGTGCAGACGGTTGGAACACCAGAGCTGTGCCTAGGTGTTGGCCAATCCCCCGGCAAATGAGGGGCCAAATCCTGTAAAACAGGCCCCCTATGTTGAAAAGGATGAGGGGTTTCCGGTTGGAGCGCCGGCCTCAGGGGACCACCATGCTTCTGCAGTCTCCCGCACTCACCACAGATATTCTCCTGCAGGAGGGGGACAGCAACCTCCCAGTCTGGGTACAAGGTCGATGAGGCGGCAAGGTGGTGGGGCTATGGCACTGGTAGCGGAAGGGGGAGGTTTTAGTGGCTCTGCGGGCCGAAGAGGTGTCTCACTCTCGTGGGAGATCCAAAAAACAGATGTACCAAAATAAAAAATAACACCCACCCACACATATTCAAAAAGAGCTACAAAGACAAATATAACTAATTGATTTAGTAGTTAGATGGAGCTATGCTAAACATGTACCACTTAAATCTTTATCTCCTCTCCGCTCAGTGTTCACACACCCTCCCACTCTACAGAATTTTGGATTATATTTTTTTCATGGGTCCAACAAAGACATACACAAATTTTAACTGGACTTCTTAAGAGAATATCTTTATTTAAAGGCAATTTTGAAATGCATTTGGAGCAATTGACATGGCAACATAAGTCTGAGGTTCCAAGAAAATTATAGTGGTAAGTGATAAGTGGCCGTTTCTATTAAAGTGTACAGATTCTGAAAATTGGTCAGCGTTTAAATGCGACATAAATTGCCTGGGATAAAATCATAGGAAAGCTACTTTTCTCACTGAATGCCCTGAACAATAACTTATGAAAAATTATATTTTAAACTGCTGAAAAGGGCGAGAACACAAGCCTACTTTTTCACAGCCTGCATGCAAAAGGGGATCAAATTTATTGTTCAATGGCTTCGCAAAAAGAAGGTATTAATCTAGAAAATGGATAGCAAACCGAATCGTTGTTCTACTAAAACATATTATATGTGGCCTTTGCAATGAGAACTCTACATTCCCATGAAAGAAAAAAGATGGTTTACTAGCCGTGGTGGCAAGCAATATTTAATAGATCCCTGGGGCCATATTTATCAAGGTTTTCCGCTGCCCGTTCACTATGCAAGGGGCACAAGGGCGAAACAAAACCTAAGTGAGATTTATCAAGCCACGCAAGGGCATCTTATGTGGCCCTGCATGGCTTGATAAATCTGGAGTAGCGCAAGGCAACACAAATTGCTGCCTTGTGTTATTCTGCTCCAGGGAGGCATTCCATGTGTGGAGAAAGGCTGTTCCCATGCATCCACCCGTAGATTTCAGTGAATTCCCAGATTTGCCATTAGTGGTAGACCTGGGAATGAGTCAGTATGCTACACATCCCCAGGTGAGGCGTAACAAGGAGAAATCTCACACATAGAAAGAGGAAAATGACTCTGATAATTGTTTTTGTGCTAGAAGGTGTCCCTTCCTGCACCAAAGCAATTCTGCCTACAACGCAGGCACCCTTGCACAATGACACAAGGGTACCTGCGTTGGCGCTATGCAGCCAAAAGTGTGCCGGTGCTAGCAAAGGACAGGAATGCGCCATATAAAGTTAATTACGGGGCATTTGTGCCCTTTCAAGCGGAGCAGCACAGCAAGTAGGCTTGCTTCATTGCGCCGCATGAAATAATTATAAATATAGACTCTGGAGTATTGACTCAAATACACGTATATGAAGTCGTCAGTGCAAATAAAACTCTATGAAAGATGTAGTTTTTTCAAGTCACAGAGAAGAACTGGGACCATATACAAGTAGAAAGCTAAAGTGCAAGCACCACCAAAAATGAAGAAGGTGATTTTCACTATTGAGCACCAACAGTTACTTTTCTTATCCTCTCTATGCACAAGAATGAGGTACTTTATTCCTTGTACCACAGAGTAGCAGAAAAAGAAACGTCAAGTAAAGTTTTGTGCCTGAACCAAGGCTTCTGCCTTTGGGCTCAAACGTACCTGATTTACTATGGATTTTTATAGATGTAAAAAGTTACCCCAAAGTTACCTTATTTACTAATGACTTTTATAGATGTAAAACAATATTAAGACTAACTTAATCCAGGAAAGATGGTTCTGATTGAAGAAAGGATTCATCTTTGCATAAAACAGTCTTCAATCGCTCTTAAGGTGGTTCTTCCTGTTTCACAATAGTCGTAAAACTGACTTTTATCTTGAGCTGTCGGATTATCCGCCTTATGGCACAGAAACCCAAATAAATAGAGCCTGCTATGTTTATATAGAGTGATTGCCATATATGCAGCATATGCTGATTGTGATATTTCAGCAGTTCATCGTAGATATACACAATCTGAGATTATAACATTTCTGATATACGGAATAAAAATGTGCCATAACTCATATGTCAGAGAACTTGGAATGGACTTGCAATTTGATGATTATTTATTTTATTAGGATACTTGTTGCAACCATAGATGGGGGTGTGGCCCTGTTGGGTGGGAATTATACTCCATTTCTGCAGGTGCTCTGACATGGCATTGTTGTTTTTATTGATTTGCCCGCTTATGTAGTTAGTGACAGAGCTACTCCTGGAATTCATATAAAATGTGAGTTAGAGTATTTGATGTAAAGTAATTTCCTGTTTTAGGTCTTGCCTAAAGTCAACTGTAGCTGTCAGTCGTCAAAGACGCATTGCAATCAATACAGTAGATAGAGTGGGCTCTGGGTCTGTGCCTTGCCCATGATGTTCTTGCGTTTGTAGCACTCCTGAAACATTACTGCTTTAAATTGTTTTAATTGGATGAGTTGTATGCTTCCACTGTTGATAGGAGAGGACTTTATTTTAATTTTCTTTCAGCACTCCATGAGAGCACGTGTTTTCATCCTCTCTCACAAACCACTCTTTCCACATCACATCCTGCGTGCTCTCTCTTTCTGTTGCCCCACTCATCTATTGGTCTCCTGTCCTTCCTATTTTATACATGTATTAATTTAACATTACATTTCTTTTATTCCTCAGGCTGCTGCTCCCCTGTGCCTTCTCTATCTGCTTCCTCCCCAGCGTGCTTGCTCATTGCTTAAGAGCGGACCCCCAACCTTCACCTGTTCCACTGTGCTTTTTGATTTTTGATGTTATTTTTCACATATTTATTTTCTGAGGACTCAGCAGCTATAAAGTGCTACTGGCCACTTGCTTCCATTTTGGGACTTTAACACATTTTATTTTCAATTTACTGCTGTAATGTTACGGTCAACCATATTGAAATGATCAATCAAAAATACCAAAAAGGCTGCCAGTTTGTCAAGATGAATGTGCGTACAATCATCTGACTACGCCCATCTTGTAAAGATTTTTTTTAATGCAAAATAAATCGAAGATGGCCAACCATGCGTGGAGACACATGAGCTGCCATCTTGGAATTGTTTTTTTCTCACAAAGAAAAAACACTCCAAGATGACCACTGTGTGTGCATATGTATCAGGATGCATCAGTCACCCATTTTGGCATTTTTAAATTACTGATCCAAAAAGGCAGATTGCCATTTTAGAATGGCAAATTAAACATAAAATAGAAAGTGTACTGGAGTTCCAATGCCAGCACATAAAGGAATTGGCTCGCTTTTTAAAGGTGAGACCTATTGGCTTTGCCAGTGCTCGTTTTGTTTTGGCAGCAAGAATGCTGTATTGTGGCTTATACGAAATAGATAAGAATCACTTCCCTAGAGGTTCTATTCAGGGCATTTGGTTGTGCTGTCGGCTATATATGACAATACTGAGGCAAAATATTCTTCTGCTAAATAAATGCAAATAATAGAAATGCACAATAATGGTAACAGTTGGTTGATTAAAGAGCTCTTTCGCAGAAATGTCTAAAAGAGTGACAGTAATAGGTTTTGCTTGCCCTACACAGTGGTACCCATTATACCAAACTCTAGAAGGATGAAAGGCTGGTAAGCAGGCAAACATTTCTGCAGTGAGTGCATTAATCTACTGTCATATCTCATATCATTAGCCCTTCTTTTCTTGACATTGAAAACTGGAAGTATTGATCTTTTGATGTCTTGTATACAAATTAGGGTTTTTTGAACATTATTATATGTTTTTTAAATGAGTACTGGGATTATGATAACATTATTATTAGGATTTTCAGAAAAGTATGTGGATTAAACAGCAGAATTATTTTGCTCCTCGTTACAAACTGCATTTTATTTCAAGGACGTTTTCTTGTTTTACCTTAAATGTAAATGATTTGAAAATTCATACAAAATGTTAGTTTTTGCATACTAGTTTTATAATGAGGCCTGTTTGTTTTTTAATTAATGTGCAGTTTCACTTGTTTTTTTGCTCATTCATGAACACAAGATTTTTGACCAAACACAGTGGGGCATATTAGCAAGAAGAGGCGATAATCATCGCTAACCCTGCTTAGCGTGATTTTTTTATCGCCGGCTATCGCTGGAATATATCGCCACGCTAACGCTGTATTAGCAACGATTAGCGCTATGGCGATGAATATTCCAGCGATAGCGGGGAAATGGGCCAACATCGCTGAAAAACCAGCAATGTTGCATGGAGAAGGGTGAACACCTTGCTGATACGACCCTGTGGTCGTATCAGCATAATCCACCCCCCATGTTAGGTATGGCTAACACCTGCTAATTGCAGGTGTTAAATAAATGGCGATGACCCCGGTTAGCGCGACTTTTCACGTCGCTAACTGGGGCCATGGCCACCTTGCTAATAGGCGATAGGCCTGTTAGCGAGTGTTTCCCAGGTTTGTTCGTCGGGAACGCCCACTTTGCATGTCATTAGCGATAAATATCGCTGACATGCAAAGCGGTAAAAACGGGCGCTAATGCCCGCAAACTGTCGCTAACTGCTGTTAGAGACAGTTTGCTGATAGGGCGATATAAATATCGCCGCTTTAGCGGCAAAAAGTGCCGCTAAAGCGGCGATAGTGCCCTTGCTAATATGCCCCTAAGATCCTCTGGATCCAAATTGGACAGGATCCCCTGATGCAGATCAAGAAGGACGCTCTTGGGGCATTGGACAGCTACAGTAAATTGTGCCTCGCAGAAGCAAGGCAGCTGTAGAGAAATTTAGTCTAAAAAAACGGAAACATAAGAGAGACCTTTAGCAAACCAGGAACAAGCAAACCAGCAAAGCTACTATTCACATATCAAACCCAGGTGAAACGTGTGTTATTTGGTTTGTGGAAATCAAGCAAAATGCCAACAATTTTACAATGCATTTTGCATTATAACTATAAAAAAGCATTTTGTGTTAAATAAACAAATCCAAGCTTTACTCACCTGTGTGGGCTCTTCCGTGGGATAAACTCTGTTTTTGGATTTGTACGGCTGGCCCAGCCGTGGAAAAAGCCCCGCAGCACCATAGCAGACCTGAGGTGCCGCTAACCGGCGGATATCTATACATGGAACAGGCGCTGGTAATGGAGGCATCAAGATTAACCCTGGGCATAATACTTTGCTACGCTCACGGAGCATGCGAAGTTTGTGTTAATACGCACTACGCAAATTGCACGTAGCAGAGTAAAAAACTGTGCTAATCAACATAGTGTAGCAGCAGTATATTAAACACATACAAATGCTTTGTTAAAGCAATTTTCTATGCTAAAAAGCATATAACAAATTCACAAAAGTGAACTTTGACAATGAAAATATCAAGCAATGAGAGAGGTGATGATTTTGGGTTCCCCCTAACCTAGGGGAGGACCAAGCAGATGCCTTGAACACAAAAAGCATATCATGTGAACGATTCAGTGGTGGTCTCTTCCTCCTAGGACCACCCCAAGCACAGTTATGGGCAAAAATACAATCCCAACCAAAGGCCCTGCAAAGCATTATGGGACGAGATTAGCAGTGGGCAGTGAATATTATAGTGTCCAATATCAAAATAATTCTACAAAGAGCTGCAGTTCAACTAGTCGTTACTAGATGTCCCTCACGAGTCAAATGCAAAAGCATTGAAATTATTAATACATCAAGCTGCAGTTCCACTAGTCGTTACTAGATGTCCCTCACGAGTCAAATGCAAAAGCATTGAAACCCTTTCATGAAGCTTTTGCATTTGACTCGTGAGGGACATCTAGTAATGACTAGTGGAACTGCAGCTCTTTGTAGAATTATTTTGATATTGGATACTATAATATTCACTGCCCACTGCTAATCTCGTCCCATAATGCTTTGCAGGGCCTTTGGTTGGGATTGTATTTTTGCCAATAACTGTGCTTGAGGTGGTCCTAAGAGGATGGGACCACCACTGAATCGTTCAAAAGATGTGCTTTTTGTTTTTAAGGCATCTGCTTGGTTCTCTCCCTAGGTTAGGGAGGATACCAAAATCATCACCTCTCTCACTGCTTGTTAATTTATCGATTTCACTTTTGTGAAATGCTATATGCATTTTAGCATATAAACACAGAGATACTTATTTTATCTTAACTTGCACTGTGCAAGATGCCTTTGGCAATTATTGTACAGTGCAGTCAAGCACACAGCTGCGCACTGCGCAATTTGCATAGCTATGTGTAGTTCAAAATGTACTTCACGTAGCTACGTGAAGTGCTACTATGCAAACTACGCCCAGGGTTAATCAAGATATTAGCGAAGTGTATGAAGGATGGCACAGCAACCCACTGGGGTTTTATTGGATTTATTTATTTAACGGAGTGCAAGACAACTCACTAGAGTAATACTGGCACTACAGATACCAGGAGGCCAGGCGAGTGGCCACGCCCACTGGAGGCGGGTATCAGGATGTAATACAGGTGCACAAACTGCCATGCACGTCCATAGAAATCAAGCCTTTGACAAAGTGCAGGAGCACGAAACATGTCGGCTGTAACACATTTGGTGTGAGGCATCTGTTCTACTTACGCTGCAGCCTCCATTAAAATCTTGAAGCTTTACTCACCTGTGTGGGCTCTTCCGTGGGGTAAACTCTGTTTTGGGATTTGTACGGCTGGCTCAGCCATGGAAGACGCCCCGCTGCACCATAGCAGACCTGAGGTGCCGCCAACCGGCAGATACCTATACATGGGACAGGCACTGGTAATGGAGGCTTCAAGATGTTAGCGAAGTGTATGAAGGATGGCTCAGCAACCCACTGGGGTTTTATTGGATTTATTTATTTAACAGAGTGCAAGACAACTCACTGGAGTAATACTGGCACTACAGATACCAGGAGGCCAGGCGAGTGGCCACGCCCACTGGAGGCGGGTATCAGGATGTAATACAGGTGCACAAACTGCTATGCACGTCCTTAGAAATCAAGCCTTTGACAAAGTGCAGGAGTACGAAACACGTCGGCTGTAAGACATTTGGTGTGAGGCATCTGTTTTACTTACGCTGCAGCCTCCATTAAAATCTTGAAGCTTTACTCACCTCTGTGGGCTCTTCCGTGGGGTAAACTCTGTTTTGGGATTTGTACGGCTGGCCCAGCCTTGGAAGACGCCCCGCTGCACCATAGCTGACCTGAGGTGCCGCCAACCGGCAGATACCTATACATGGGACAGTCGCTGGTAATGGAGGCATCAAGATGTTAGCGAAGTGTATGAAGGATGGCACAGCAACCCACTGGGGTTTTATTGGATTTATTTATTTAACGGAGTGCAAGACAACTCACTGGAGTAATACTGGCACTACAGATACCAGGAGGCCAGGCGAGTGGCCACGCCCACTGGAGGCGGGTATCAGGATGTAATACAGGTGCACAAACTGCCATGCACGTCCGTAGATATCAAGCCTTTGACAAAGTGCAGGAGCACGAAACGCGTCGGCTGTAAGACATTTGGTGTGAGGCATCTGTTCTACTTACGCTGCAGCCTCCATTAAAATCTTGAAGCTTTACTCACCTGTGTGGGCTCTTCCGTGGGGTAAACTCTGTTTTTGGATTTGTACGGCTGGCCCAGCCGTGGAAGAAGCCCCGCTGCACCATAGCAGACCTGAGGTGCCGCCAACCGGCGGATACCTATACATGGGACAGGCGCTGGTAATGGAGGCATCAAGATGTTAGCGAAGTGTATGAAGGGTGGCACAGCAACCCACTGGAGTTTTATTGGATTTATTTATTTAACGGAGTGCAAGACAACTCACTGGAGTAATACTGGCACTACAGATACCAGGAAGCCAGGCGAGTGACCACGACCACTGGAGGCGGGTATCAGGATGTAATACAGGTGCAAAAACTGCCATGCACGTCCATAGAAATCAAGCCTTTGACAAAGTGCAGGAGCACGAAACGCGTCGGCTGTAAGACATTTGGTGTGAGGCATCTGTTCTACTAAGCTGCAGCCTCCATTAAAATCTTGAAGCTTTACTCACCTGTGTGGGCTCTTCCATGGGGTAAACTCTGTTTTTGGATTTGTACGGCTGGCCCAGCCGTGGAAGAAGCCCCGCTGCACCATAGCAGACCTGAGGTGCCGCCAACCGGTGGATACCTATACATGGGACAGGCGCTGGTAATGGAGGCATCAAGATGTTAGCGAAGTGTATGAAGGGTGGCACAGCAACCCACTGGGGTTTTATTGGATTTATTTATTTAACGGAGTGCAAGACAACTCACTAGAGTAATACTGGCACTACAGATACCAGAAGGCCAGGCGAGTGGCCACGCCCACTGGAGGCGGATATCAGGATGTAATACAGGTGCACAAACTGCCATGCATGTCCGTAGAAATCAAGCCTTTGACAAAGTGCAGGAGCACGAAACGCATCGGCTGTAAGACATTTGGTGTGAGGCATCTGTTCTACTTACGCTGCAGCCTCCATTAAAATCTTGAAGCTTTACTCACCTGTGTGGGCTCTTCCGTGGGGTAAACTCTGTTTTTGGATTTGTACGGCTGGCCCAGCCGTGGAAGAAGCCCCGCTGCACCATAGCAGACCTGAGGTGCCGCTAACCGGCGGATACCTATACATGGGACAGGCACTGGTAATGGAGGCATCAAGATGTTAGTGAAGTGTATGAAGGATGGCACAGCAACCCACTGGGGTTTTATTGGATTTATTTATTTAACGGAGTGCAAGACAACTCACTGGAGTAATACTGGCACTACAGATACCAGGAGGCCAGGCGAGTTGCCACGCCCACTGGAGGCGGGTATCAGGATGTAATACAGGTGCACAAACTGCCATGCACGTCCATAGAAATCAAGCCTTTGACAAAGTGCAGGAGCACGAAACGCGTCGGCTGTAAGACATTTGGTGTGAGGCATCTGGTCTACTTACGCTGCAGCCTCCATTAAAATCTTGAAGCTTTACTCACCTGTGTGGGCTCTTCCGTGGGGAAACTCTGTTTTGGGATTTGTACGGCTGGCCCAGCCTTGGAAGACGCCCCGCTGCACCATAGCAGACCTGAGGTGCCGCCAACCGGCAGATACCTATACATGGGACAGGCGCTGGTAATGGAGGCATCAAGATGTTAGCGAAGTGTATGAAGGATGGCACAGCAACCCACTGGGGTTTTATTGGATGTATTTATTTAACGGAGTGCAAGACAACAAACTGGAGTAATACTGGCTCTACAGATACCAGGAGGCCAGGCAAGTGGCCACGCCCACTGGAGGCGGGTATCAGGATGTAATACAGGTGCACAATCTGCCATGCACGTCTGTAGATATCAAGCCTTTGACAAAGTGCAGGAGCTTGAAACGCGTCGGCTGTAAGACATTTGTTGTGAGGCATCTGTTCTACTTACGCTGCAGCCTCTATTGAAATCTTGAAGCTTTACTCACCTGTGTGGGCTCTTCCGTGGGGTAAACTCTGTTTTGGGATTTGTACAGCTGGCCCAGCCATGGAAGACGCCCCGCTGCACCATAGCAGACCTGAGGTGCCGCCAACCGGCAGATACCTTTACATGGGACAGGCGCTGGTAATGGAGGCATCAAGATGTTAGCAAAGTGTATGAAGGGTGGCACAGCAACCCACTGGGGTTTTATTGGATTTATTTATTTAACGGAGTGCAAGACAACTCACTGGAGTAATACTGGCACTACAGATACCAGGAGGCCAGGCGAGTGGCCACGCCCACTGGAGGCGGGTATCAGGATGTAATACAGGTGCACAAACTGCCATGCACATCCGTAGATATCAAGCCTTTGACAAAGTGCAGGAGCACAAAACGCGTCGGCTGTAAGACATTTGGTGTGAGGCATCTGTTCTACTTACGCTGCAGCCTCCATTAAAATCTTGAAGCTTTACTCACCTGTGTGGGCTCTTCCGTGGGGTAAACTCTGTTTTTGGATTTGTACGGCTGGCCCAGCCGTGGACGAAGCCCTGCTGCACCATAGCAGACCTGAGGTGCCGCCAACCGGCGGATACCTATACATGGGACAGGAGCTGGTAATGGAGGCATCAAGATGTTAGCGAAGTGTATGAAGGATGGCACAGCAACCCACTGGGGTTTTATTGGATTTATTTATTTAACGGAGTGCAAGACAACTCACTGGAGTAATACTGGCACTACCGATACCAGGAGGTCAGGCGAGTGGCCACGCCCACTGGAGGCGGGTATCAGGATGTAATACAGGTGCACAAACTGCCATGCACGTCCGTAGATATCAAGCCTTTGACAAAGTGCAGGAGCACGAAACGCGTCGGTTGTAAGACATTTGGTGTGAGGCATCTGTTCTACTTACGCTGCAGCCTCCATTAAAATCTTGAAGCCTTACTCACCTGTGTGGGCTCTTCCGTTGGGTAAACTCTGCTTTTCTGTCGGAGTCTACCAGCACAGCAGGGCCTGCTTCAGTTACCAGCATAATTGCACAGATCATGTTGTGCACAGATCAGCAATGATGGATAGGAGTGTTTTGCTAATGAAATCATTTATATATTATTTATATAGACGATAAGCTATGCATTTGTGTACATCTTATTTGAGCAGTCATGAACGTATAGATAGCATAAACATGCATGACCCTGTTTATTAGAGTTAAATGTTGATGAAATTGTTACTATCTAAAAGACAGTTAAGCTCAATTCTTTTCAATTTCAATTCTCTTTATTCGACCAAATTCATGACCATGAAAGAAGCAACCACACACCTAAAATCATACGAATTAAAAACAGTTAATCATAAAACAAGATCCTTTAAATATACCAACATTGCAAAATAGCAATCAGGAGATACAAAGTTCATGATTAACCAATCATAGAAGACCTTATCCTAATGGCCCCTTGCATATAGACAGCAGTGCAATGCGAAACCCTCGGGTTTGGTAGTGACAATAAATAAGTAAAAGCTGCACTAATAATAAAAATGAACTTGTTTCAAGACAGGTAAAAAGATAGTATCTCCTCAAAACAGCATACAATTTACAAAATATCACCAAATGCAAAGCAGTCTGAGCAGGGCAACCGACACAGGGACAAGCAGGCAAATTCTTAAAAAAGGGCCCCAGGGCGGGGAAGGCTGCCAGGAAATGAACAGTGCCTAACTTGAGCCTGACCAACAAATACCACCCACATTAAGTATGGTGCTGGCCCAAGGTCAGCTGGAATCTCTGCATATACTTGGACACTGCCCTTGGAAGCGTCTCTCCGCGTCTTAGATGCCTACACTGAGCTAAATATTTGCTCTTCAGTGTAGCAGCAAAGCTAAGCAGGAGCACTGAAGAGGTCACCAAGCCCCAGGCTGCACAAGGTGTAATGGATAAATAATACTTTATCCTAGGAATCTCCAAGCTGTGGTCCAAATGCAGGCAATCAGTAAGAATGGCCCATTGAAAACAGTCTGTTCCCATTGTCAAAATTCGGAGCCACAGTAATAAAGTTAGCATTTTTATAACATCTTCAATGTAGCCCAGCCCCACTTCCGAATGGCAAATAAATGGGTGATAACAATGTGGATCGCCTTTAGAGCCCTTTTTAGGTCTCGCCTACGAGACCTGCTGTATCTGGTACATGGGGTGGAAGAACTCCCATGTTTTCAATTGGCTCCTGTTAATGCCCTTTGAAAATGGGTGATTTGGTGAATGCAGTTAATTTGTCCCACCTTTTGCTGTTCCAGACCTCCCAGGAGACTGCCCCTCTTACAAGTATTCTAACTTGTTTTTTTTTTTTTTAGGTTTGTTTGTGGCACTATTTTCTTTTTGATCTGCCGGGCGCCTGCCGCCTTTCATCTGTTAACATGCCAGCTGAGATCTCCACTTCCACGCTCTTGCCACCGTGGGAGAGGGTTTCTGCTCTTCACCCTCCTAGTCGAGTCCCCCCCTCCCCCATCCCAGCTTCCTCCGGCGCACAGCAGCTCCTCTGCCCACTTGTATTTTTTTACGCTTCTTGCTGTTTCTTCTCACCAGCCAGTGAGGCGCGCATTTTTCTAGAACAGCTGCTTTTTAGTTGTGTGTCAATAAATACCTCTCTCAAACATAGAAGGCGAGGGGCTCTGAAGGCGGCTTTCTCGTCTTGAAGGTGCACTTTACACATTTTAGACCTTTCATTCTTACCGAGCACAAACTCTTTCACCTCTGAGACCAGAGGCAGAGACTTTCAGGCAGTGTTGGATTACAGCCCAGCCCCTCCCCCCTCCTCACTCCCCTGCCAAGGAGATCCATGGCCCCAGTTTCTTCTTAAAACTGAAATGCCACGAGGACTGAGCCAGTTTGAACTGAGCCATTTTCAATTCTGATCGCATTGGCTAAACAAGAAGGTGACTCTCTCAAAGAATCACTTCTTCCCAATCCTTACACAAAACCTTGTTCCTGCGTTCCCTCTTCCACTAACAAAACCAAGCTGAAGCTGCTACAGTGGCAAATGGTGAGAGGGCCTGGGTTAGTGTTGCCAGTGCCACAGAGATCTGTAACTGGATCACCAGGAGAATGAATGCATGTCATCGTTTGAAATTGTAGCTCCAGCAGGAGTCCATGTGGATTTAAAGTCGTGACTTCATACACCTCAACACCATTACTTATAAAGACAACATGCATTCAACTACACATAATTAAACACAAAGCCACGCTATTAAATACCATGCAATTCCACAACACACAAATGCACACCACATAATTCCACTACACAAACTATTTCAGCATCTCATAATTCTGCACCACACAATTCAACACTACATCATTCCACTACATGCCACGTAATGACATTTCAACTAAACAAATTTCCACTCCTCTCCATACCACACAATTCCACTTCACATAGTACCACTCCACGCAACACAATTCAACTCCAAATAATTTCACTACACATATTTATACTTCAAACTACATAATTACTTTTCACGCCACATATGTACACTCCAAATATATCCACTCAGCCCCAAAACACATATTTACACTCAACAGAATTCAACTCTGCAATGTGAGCCATATTTACACACCACATATTTTCACACCATGCAACACAATTCCACACAATGCCATGCCACACAATTCAACATCATACAATTCCATACCACACAACATAATGCACTCCACTCCATACCACATAACTACACTCCACATAAAGACTAAAGGAGAAGGGGACAAGCGCCGCCTTGCTCCCGTTTTTTAGGTCTCACCTAGGCAGCGGGTGCACCAACTTGAGCTATATTTACACTCTACATATTTTCACACCATGCAACACAATTCCACACCACACAATTCAACACCACACAATTCCATACCACACAACATAATGCATTCCACTCCATACCACATAATTACACTCCACACAAATCTACTCCATGCCATATAACACTCCACATAAATACCCTCCACACCATGGCACATAATTACACTCTACGTATTTTAACTCAGTGCCACACAACTTCACACAACACAACATCACACAATCACATTCCACAGCAGAAAATTCCACTCCACAACACACAATTCCACTACACACCACATACATCCAATCCACACCACACAATTCCACATCATGCCACATAATTCAGCACTGCACCACATAATTCAACACAATACATACCATTCCTCAACACACCATACCACTACACATAAGTCCACTACACTTAATACCACATAATTACTATCCATATAATTCCATTGCACACGCAAACACTCATCCAGCATTTCTTGTATTGCTTCGCTTCAGTTCTTTCAAAGACAACAAGCATTCAACACCACATAATTCACCACAACCCCACACAATTGAATACCACGCAATTCCACAACACACAAGTGCACACCACATAATTCCACTACACAAACCATTTCAACATCTCATAATTCTGCACCTCACAGTTGAATTCAACATCATTCCATTAGATGCCACATAATGGCAGTCTATCAAATTCAACTTCACAAATTTCCACTCTGCTCCATGCCACATAATTCCACTTCACATAATTGCATATGCAAATACATGCCTCTCCACAATACCACTACACATAAGTCCACGACACTTAATACCACATAATTACTATCCACATAATTCCATTGCGTACTCATCCAGCATTTTTTATATTGGTTCACTTTAGGTCTTTCAAAGACAACAAACATTCAACTACACATAATTCAGCACAATGCCATACAATTAAATGCCACAAAATTTCAAAACACAAATGCACACCACATAATTCCTTTACACAAATCATTTTGATATCTCATAATTTTGCCCCGCACAATTCAACTCCAAATAATTTCACTACACATATTTATACTCCAAGCTACATATTTACACTTCACACCACATATGTACACTCCAAATATAGCCATTCACCTCCAAAACACATATTTACACTCAACAAAATTCAACTCTGAAACTTGACCCATAATTACACTCCACATAATTTCACACAATGCAAAACAATTCTACACAATGCCACAACACACATTCCAGTGCCACACAATTCCATACCACACAACATAATTACACTCCACTCCATACCACATAATTACACTCAACATAAATCTACTTTATGCCACAAACCACTCCACATAAATACACTCCACACCATTGCCCATAATTCCACTTTACATATTTTCACTCAGTGCCACACAATTCCACACACCACAATTCAATTTCACACAATTCCATTCCACTGCAGAACATTCCACTCCACAACACATAATTTCTCTACAAATCACATGCATCCATTCAACCCCACACAATTCCACACCATGCCACATAATTCAACACCACACAATTCAACACAATACATACCACTCCTCAACACATCATACCACTGCACATAAGTCCGCTACACTTGATACCACATAATTGCTATCCATATAATTCCATCGCACACGCAAACACTTATCCAGCATTTCTTGTATTGGTTCACTTCAGATCCTTCAAAGACAACAAGCATTCAACACCACATAATTCACCACAACCCCACACAATTAAATACCATGCAATTCCACAACACACAAGTGCACACCACATAATTCC
The DNA here is from genome assembly GCA_963921515.1 of Calotriton arnoldi. Lineage (NCBI taxonomy): Eukaryota > Metazoa > Chordata > Amphibia > Caudata > Salamandridae > Calotriton > Calotriton arnoldi. Next base: position 28,998 of record CAWUFW010016950.1, on the reverse strand, counting down.
ACTACACAAACCATTTCAACACCTCATAATTCTGCACCACACAGTTGACTTCAACATCATTCCATTAGATGCCACATAATGACAATCCATCAAATTCAACTCCACAAATTTCCACTTTGCTCCATGCCACATAATTCCACTTCACATAATTGCACTCCATACAACGTTATCTCATTACACTGCACGCAACACAATTCATCTCCAGATAACTGCACTACACATATTTACACTCCAAACTACATAATTACACTTCACACTACATAATTACACTTAACACCACATATTTACACTCCACATATAGCCACTCAGCTCCAAAACACATATTTTACACTCAACAAACTTCAACTCTGCAGTGTGCCCCTTATTTACACTCCACATATTTACACACCATGCAACACAATCCCACACCACACAATTCCATACCACACACATAATTACACTCCACTCCATACAATTACACTCAACAAAAATCTACTCCATGCCACGTAACACTCCACATAAAAACACTCCACACCATGGCACATAATTCCACTCTATATATTTTCACTCAGTGTCATGCAATTTCACACAACACAATTCAACTTCACACATTTCCATTCCACTGCAGAAAATTCCACTCCACAACACAGTTCCACTACACACCACATACACTCGATATACACCACACAATTCCACATCATGCCACACAATGCCACATCATGACACATAATTCAGCACTACACCACATAATTCCACACAATACATGTCATCTCCACAACACACAATACCACTACACATAAGTCCACTACACCTAATACCACATAATTACTATCCACAAAATTCCATTGCACACACTCATCCAGCATTGCTTATATAGGTTCACTTCAGGTCTTTAAGCACAATTTCTTTACCATAACTTTTACAAAAAATCTAAACCGCAAACACACTCTCTCCTCCTCTTCTTTCAGTGTGTTCTGTGTACCCAAGCGCAATCTCTGTATGCGCCTATAACTTTCTCTCCCCTTCATTCTCTCTTTCTCATGCGCTCTTTCTACTACTCTATCTAGAGTTCATTCAGCACTTCGTATACAAACTACCTATCCCTCTCAATCTTACTTTTGTATCTATTTTATACAGCTCTCACCCCTATCTATTCACCATGCCACATATTTCCAATACACAAATACCCTACACACCACATAATTCCACCCCACACAATTACACAACTAATAATTCTAATGCAAACCACATAATTCCACTACAAACATGCATCCACTCCACTACAAACAAAAACATAAGTAAAAAACAACATCATTTACAACGCAAATAGCTCTAACTTTCAGAAATGCGAGACCAATTCCATTGCAAATGCTTGTTGAATATGGGGACTACAATGGCATGGACCCAGGGTTTTGGAGGGCCTCTGGCTAGGCAAACATTAAGCACATTCATCAGGAGTGGGACCCACAACTCCATATTGGTGTTAAACAGGTCAGATGGAATCACATCAGGGCTGGTGGCTTTCCCTGCTGGGCAGCTGTGGAATGCTGCTAAGACCTCACTAAGTACAATCTCTGAGCCAGCCGAACGTCAGGGAGGATCACCGTATCAACCCCTGAATCATTGATATTACTGAAGTAATTACGGTTGACCATGGCCCAGAATGCTTCACTATCCCATAGCTCACTGCCCTGAAGCAGAGAAGAAAAAGCTTCCTCTCAAACAGTGGCTTTCCTCACTCTCAGCACATGCCTGTAGAGGGGTCTTTACTCCTACACCTTATTCTGATCTCTAGGGGACTCTTTTAAGGCCACCAGCAGCTGATTGTGTGCTGCTGTGTAGGCCACATCAAACCATTTAACAGATTTCCCCTTCCCAGACTAAGATGGGGCCAAGAGCAGGTGACGGCCAAGGCTGCAGATCCTGTCAAAACACTCCATAACCTCCCTCCCACCCCCAGCATACAGACATCCACTAAACAGCATAGAAGTCAGTCAGTAAGGACAATACCAAGCGTATCATGAATGAAGCTACATCCACCATGGGCTATCTCTTGACTAACCCTTTGTTCTTTGTACACTGAATTTGTAGGAGGTTATGCGCAGTGAGGAGTGGTGAATCCATCAGACTTTAGGCCATACCCCAATTCCTTAATCATTGAGAAAAATAGAATAAAATCTATCTGGATGAGAGTTCCCCTGTCTACATAGGTGGGTGACACAATGGTCTTCCCAATCAGGGAATCAATTTAAATCAGCAAGTTGTACTTGATGATAATTTGACTGAATTCCTCCCCAAGCGGGCTATGGGCAAAATGGTTGATCAGAATCACCTCACTATCTAGCAGCCCACAGGCCGAAAACATGGAAAGGTGGTGAAGGTGGTGGAGTCTCAGATTGAAATCCCCCATAAACACCACCACATAGCACCACCACATAATTCCCCTGCATGTTGCTAATACAATCATCAACATCTTTAAGAACTGCCCTTTTCAGAACTACCCTATAAGTGTCTAATACATTACTTTACACATTTATTAAAAGCGAGTGAGCTGTTAAACACTGCAGGAGTATGAGTTGATAGTGCGGGTGTTGCAAAGTCATCCTGTGCCCTGAGCACCCCCAACTTTTTGCTGACTGGTACTGGTGGTAACTGACTCTGACTGGCTCTGGGCTCTGCCTAACCAGGCCCAGGGCCAGTGCTGTGCTGAAAGAGACACTTAGAATACAGTGAAAACACCTACATACACTAGGGTACACCATGGGTTGGGGAACCCCTGTGATTGGCATGGTCTACCCTATAAGGTCCTAGTACATAATAGGGCAGGGGGATTGATCCTACCTCTAAGTCCCTAGCATACAATAGGGCATGGCAGGTTAGAGGCCAGCAGCCCTTTCTTCACTTGCATGTGTGCACTGCTGAGCCTGAGGTCAGTTTAAAAGTAGCCCTGTGTTGCAGGACTGCTTTTAAAAAGTAAATTGTGCCCAAACTCGACTTTGGTGTTTGGGGCACTTAGAAATGGATAACCTACAATGTTGTGCATATTAGGTACCCCCAGGGTCTCCCCTAGGTGTCCCAGGGGTGGGGGGTCAGGTATTTATAAGGAGGGCCCCTATAAAATGAATTTTATAAGCCTTGGGTTAAGTGAAATTGTGCATTTCACTCCCCACATTGTGATAAAGTGCTGCCCAAAATCGACTTTGGTGCTAGGAGCACTGTGGAGGGAGGATCTGCAATATTTTTACATATTCAGAACCCCTAGAGTCTCCCCTAGGTGTTCCAGGGATGGGGGTCCCATAGATATAGGCAGAGTACTTATAAAATATGTTTTTATAAGCCCTGGTGCTGGAAAAATTGCCCAAGTCATTTTTTACCTGTGCAAATCCCCTGCCACATAGGTTAACATGGCAAGAAGTTATTAACTACTAACTCTTGATAGGAGGAGGCTAAAAATACCACTCAAAGATTTCCCAGAATGGTATTAATAAACTCAACAATATGATACTGTTGAATTTCTCCTAAAATGTGCAGACAAGAAGTTATAAGACTTTCTTGTCTGTAAGCCCAGATTCAGGTTTCTAGTGGTCTGTCCTGATTGGTCAGAGTTAAGTGGATTAGCCAGGCTTCTATGAAGAGGTGATAAAGAACTCCTGGGGTTGACCAGCTCTGCTGGGAGGGCAGTGTTCTGTTCCACAGGAATGCCAGAGCAGGGGGAGGAGTCATAAACAATGGACTTCAAGGGAAGGGGAAGACACCAGTGTCATTTACAACTCTACTCTTTTGAACCCAGCCAGATGCTAGGCTTAAGGAAGGAATGAGCAGATGCAAGGGGGAGGGACTATGGATTAGCCATCCTAGGGGTGTGTTTAGCCAGCTCTTCTCTCCCTGCTGGAAAATCAGCCATTATGAACGTGGAAGAATTGGTGCCCTCTGGGACAAAATAGTGCCACACTCTGCAGGAAGTGGTCAGACCTTAGGACGGTACCCTACACCCCATTGGACAGGAGTGACCTCCTGCTTGACCCAGAGAACTTGGAATAAGAATATGAGAGGGGCAGAGCCTCTCAGATCTGTTGCTTGAAATGTAAGAAAGCAAGAAAGGCCATACTGAGAAGTTTGATGTGCATTCCCCAAGGCCTGCACTCTGAAGATTGCGCCCTCTTCACCATCTAGAACTACAGCCCTGTGGACTACCTTGCTGTAAAAGGACTAAAGAGTGGACTCCCTGCAAGCTACTGGTTAACAGAGCTCACCTGCAACATCACCACCATGAATCCTCAACTTGGAGCACTACCAGTGGATTTGTAAGGGTTTTGTCCAAGTGGAATGTGGGAACTGAAGTCCTCAACTTTCAAGGACCATATTGGAGCTTCCAGACCCTTGGAGTGAGTTTGAGACACTTTGGGACCCTTTGGGGAACTTCAAGAAGAGGTTCCAGAAGTTTGGAGAACTTTGGAGCAATTTTGGAAAAAAGATCCATAAGGGGACCGACTCAGCCTGGCCTGCCAAGCCGCCTGCCTTCAACCGCAAGCCGGCCTGCTGTCCAGGTTCGTCCTACTGAAAAGATACGTAGGTCCTACTTCTAGGGTTTGACCAGGAGAAGGCGAAATCCGAGGCCGGCGAGCCCTCACCGAATCGAGCCTGGTGAAGAGCATCGAGGGACCCAGCGAGAAAAAGCTCCATAAAAGTTTCTAAGTCCGAACAAAGAAAAGGTGACTGGGAGCAACCGCGAAAGCCAAGCCACCTGCCTTCAACCGCGATTCAGCCTGAATCCTTGGTTTGTCCCGCTGGAACGCTCCGGATGTCAGACTTCCATAAGTTTGACCGGGAGCTCATCGCAAGGCAATCCGGCGAACCCTCACCGAATCCTGACTGGCTGACAGCTTCGAGAGACCCAGGGAAGAAAAGCTCCAGAAACGTTTCTAAGTCAGAAGGTAAAAACTTTGACCGAGACCTACCGCGAGGGGTAGCCGCAAAGGGCTCCATCATGGTCAGCCTGAAACTTTGACTTTGACCCGGTCTATCGCGACTAGATGTCCTGATAAGGCGCTATAGGTTTCAATGTGCTAGATAATGCTAAATCTTTGAAAATTCATAACTACGGTTCCCTACATTGGATTTTTGTCGTTTTGGTGTCATTTTAAAGATAAAAATATTTGCTATGTTTATAAAATAGATTTTTATTGTGCTTTGTGTCTTAATTATTTACTGAATTGGTGTTTTTAAATGCTTTACATACCTGTCTTTGAAGTTAAGCCTGTCTGTTCGCAGCCAAGCTACCAAGGGTTGAGCATGGGAATAATTTTCTAAGACTTATTCTGAGCCCTATACTGTGTTAGTGGCCTTATTGCCAGTGGCAGATATATATTTGCCCCATCTAATAATCCACTTTCCAACAGCGAGGAAGTGAGATTCAGCCATGTGACATGTGCGGGGAATGCAAGAGAAATAAAAGTTATAAGGCCATCTTTTGACCTGCCCGCAGGACCCTGTAAGGCAGGCTTAAAGTGCCTTGCATAGCCATCCATAAACACAGGTTCAATGAGCCATGTCTCCTGCTAGCATATAACCACATAGGGGTTGATGAACTTGTGCTAGTCATGCCTGATCCACTTGCTGGCCAGGCCTGCAACACTCCATGAGGCCATTAAAAAAGGCGCTCCCCCCATATTAGTAGGGCCCATAGTGGGAATACTGCAGGTATCATTAATTAAACGCAATGTAGCATCTCTACCCAACTGCAATGAGCCAGTTCCCCCCCCCCCCGCAGAACGGTACCAATGTCAACAGCAAAGGGCAGTTTCCCAGCAGGGACTAGTTCTGATGATCTTATCTCTACCAAATAAGTTTTCTGGAAAGAGATGTTAAAAACGGGGAGTAGTCAGTCCAGCTGGTCCAAATGCCAAATTGGCGCAAACCTGTTAGAGGTGGCGATGGGTTGACCCAGACATGATTGAATAGTTGAGCCACTCTGCGGCTTGCAGAAAAACCCGTGGAGAAGGGCCTCAATGCCTGAAGGAGATGGAACTGTAAAATTCACCTTCAGGGAGGCCTCCTTGGCCACCCTTCCATCTTTGAAATTGATCACTATGCAGTCACTGTCGTCGGGCTTAGGTTCATTGCCTACCCAAGCCACCCTATGTACGAGATTGATCGGATTGTGTGACAACTTCGGCCCGCCCAGTTTATGGTTAGTTCAGTGGACCACCTTGTTAGCTAGTTGGTTATGCTCCTCCCTTAAATCGCTTCTTAGCGGGGGCACATTCGTCAAGATGACCACATTTAGGGCTGCCTGGTGGGGAGGCAATTGAAGCATGGAAAGATTTGAACGAATCAGGGTCTTTAAAGGGCTAATGGCCCCCGATGAAATTACCCTCGGATTACCGATACTTGTAGGTTGTGGCAGAGTCTCTAACCTCCCCTCTGGCAAATATTCAGCCCGTTGCATTGGGGCCTTCCAATAATAATGTCTGTTAAGGCCACACAGCCTGCTGTGATGTAGCTTCAACTGGACCACCCCTATCGGACCCACTGACAGTGCCCTCACGGTATGATGCGCAGCCCAGTCGCTCATCAAGTTCCTCAGAGCTGTTTCCACTTTCTCCAGCTGGTCCAATATTGGGCCCAGCACACCTGTAAAAGATGACATGACCCTCTGGCAGATTTCATCCAAGCCATCAGTTGATATTTGACCAGAATCGGATGGCAAGCGACTATGAGGATCGGGATTAGACGGAAAGCTTGACTAGGTGGAGCCAGTGAGGTCTCTGTCTTTTAGACCTGGTTCCCCTCTCCACTTTCTTCCTCTTCGGCCCAATACCTTTTATCTCCCCTTTTGCCCCTACACACAGAGTGAGAGAGTAGTGGCCCAACGCCGGGCTCCCTGACTTTCGCTGGAGCCTTGGTGATAGTTAAAGAGCTGGAGGGGGAGGGGTGGTGCGATAAACCCCCATGCTGGTTGGGCGCGCAGATATATGTGGAGAACAGTTGTGCCGGGGGCAACAGCTGCAGTAATGGAGGGGGGTCCGAGATTTGAGTCCCAGGAGGAAGATAATGACATGCGCCTCCCTGCACGATCTATCTACTTAGGAATGACCCCCACCGCGCGCTGTAAAAAGCCGTCTTGGGTAGTCCCTGATGTGTATTCTACGCCAGTAGCCCTTCATTTCCGCATCACGTACTCTCAAGTGAAACTTGTGCCTACTCCAAGTCCAATGGCCCAGAAGCTACACAGTCATGTATCAATGAAGTAGGGTGACCAACCGTCCGTAAATTTCACGGATGGTCCGTTATTTCGTTGTCTAGTCCGTTGTCTGTAATCATTCTTTTTACGGACGCATTTTGTCCGTAATTCTGGGGTTTGCAGGAATCTGCGATGCCCCCTGTGAGAAGCCCCAGGAGTTCTACAGCACTCACTGTTGGAGGCCAGCTCGCATTTCTTTGAAGTGATGAAGAGGCTTCAACAGCTCCTCCCGGACCTCGCAGACTGTCAAGCGGCGATATTCCTATCGCCCTATAAACAAGGCGGCGCTAACATGCATTAGCGCATGTTAGCTGCCAAATTCCCAACGCCTGGCATCTCAGCGATAAACATCGCTAATGAGATGCAAAGTAGGCGTGGCTTGGAAAACTAAATGGGAAATTATCGCTAAGGCAGCTTCGCGATATTAGCAAAGAGCCTTAGCGATAATAATCATCGCGCTAACTCTGCCTTAACGCAGGAATTTAACGTCTGTTAAATTCCTGACTAAGGCATTCCTAACATGGGAGGTGGACCACAGGGTCGTATCACCAAGGCTATCGCCGTTTTGAGTGCAACATCGCTGGTTCTCCAGCGATGTTGGTCCATTTCCCTGGTTAGCGCTGGAATATTATCGCCCTGGAGTAACGCGTTGTTGATAACGCGCTAACCGGGCGATAAATTCCAGCGATAGATGGCGATAAATATAAAAGCGCTAAGCGCGCTTTGCGATATGTATCGCCGTGTGTTGCTGATATGCCCCCACCGGCACGGGGGCCCCGCCCACCTCCAGGCAGTAGGTTTGCCTGACTTCCTCTTCACTCTTGGTCATGCCCCGGGTCAGGCGCTCCTCGCCTGACTTCCGGTTCGCGTTGGCGGCTCCTTCTCGTCGCGGTGTACCCCGTGTCCCCTGCTCGGCTTCCGCAGGCGAAAATCGGGGCAAGTGCCCACAATGCTCCTTGGATGCACGGGCACAGTGCTGAGGGGCACAGCAAGCCCAGGATGCTCCTCACGCTCTCGGTGGCCCAAGCTGCATCCCGCCGGTCAAACACCCAAAGATCGTCCAATGCTCCTCTCAGGGCAAAAAAGGGAACTAAATCCAGCAATGCCAACCACGCGTTCCTGGCACCCAGGTATCCAAAAGCAGAGGGGCAGAGCTGGGCACAGGCAGGCCAGCATGTAGGGACCCTCAGGAAGCAGCAGCAGGGTCCCACAGCGGTTCCTCCTTGCCCAACAGTCCTTCCAGCCCCACACAGGTACAAGTCAGCACACAAGGACCTTTTCAAGGGGTCACAGCCCCAATATTTATACAAGGTTGGTCTTTGTTCTGCCCTGGCACAGGGCTTGGGGATCCAGTCCCAACTGGATGTGGGGGGTTTGGGAGCATTTTCTTTACAGTGCTCCCACCCTCCTTTGTCAAGTTGAGCTCTGTCCTCAGACACACCACAGGGGGGGGAGCCAGCATTGAACCAGGCAGACACAGACCCATTCAGGGTCAGGGGCTACTCCTCCCACTACTCTAAATGTAGATCTGCCTATTCAGCCTAGCGCTGAGTCACGCTGCCCCTCTGGAGCCACACACCTCACCAGCCCCTGTCACTACAGAGCCAGACATGCAATACAAATCAGGCAGGCAAAGACACATAGCACACAGAAATGCCAACTTCTAAAAGTGGCATTTCTAAAATAGTGATAATAAATCTGCGCACACCATTACGTAGCATTCATTATTACTATTCCAAACATACCAAACTTGACCCCGCTGCTCCTCTCATATTAGGAATTACCACTGACACACATATCAGGGAATCCCCAATGCATTCCTATGAGAGGGCAGCCTCACAGCAGTGAGAAACCAAAAATGGCTGTTTGTCACTACCAGGACATGTCACACAATTAAGATACATGTCCTACCTTTTACCTACAATGCACCCTGCCCATAGGACTAGCTAGGGCCTACCTTAGGGGTGACTGATATGTAGCAAAAGGGGGGTCACAGACGTTGTGGAAAACTAGCTGCAATGGTTGTTAGCATCAGCTGAAGCCATTTTGTTTCTGGCAGCCATTTTAGTTAGCCATGTGCTCGCCATGTGCTTTCTCCCTCTTCACTATTGCCTGCCCTTGTATTCTGCTTGTGTCATCTGTTACAGTTAACTCCTTCGGTACTGAGCCAGAGCACTGCACATGCTCAGAAAGGTCTAGCTGCTAGAATGCACCTGCTCTTAGAGTAACTGTCAGGCTATTTTAACTAATGTCAGCAATATTATAAGCCCTCCCACTCTGTTGACTAAGCAATTCTTATGTATCCTTATATGTAACTAGCTATTCATGTGTGCACTTGTACCGCCTCTTTTTGAGTCTACATGCTAACTCAGCGGTAAACTGGGCATAAAAGACCCAGGATCTTTGTATTCCTTAGACTGTCTCATACAGTGGCCTGCGAGTACTGTATTGACACAGTTTCCCTCATGTGAGGTTAATAAAGTTGTTATTTTGATATTCCAGCTTCCGTGCCAATCTCTTCTTTGTTGGTTTAAGGACCAGGTGCATCAGTGAACCCCTAGAAAGGTTTTTTCTTCTACAAATTGGCGCCCGACGTGGACCTCATCGGAGAAGCGGCTATCCAAGGGAGTGGTCTTGACAGAAGGCAGGAATCTACTGATGAGGTACCCTGCATGAGGAGACCCTTTGTCTTTGCAGACTAACGTATTTTCCCGTTTTCCCGATCTGACCCTCCAGGTGTTGACCGCTCCCGACTGAGATCTTCTTTGGTGTGAGTATTTTAAAATGACTGTTAGGTCACTCAGAACTTGGCAGGTGGAGGTTGGAGACTTTGGTTTGGTAAGGTTGCTGTAGCAACACTTTTGTTTGGATTAGCTTGGCCAAGATTCTTGTTTGTTTGTTTGTTTGCTGCAGCAAATGAAGGCAGGTAATGAGGAGATTTTTCTCTAACTTTGAAAACTTGAACGGCACAAATTGTTTTAAGTGTCACTTGGAGTATAATATTATATATGCTATAATATTTTTGGCATGCCTGCTCCTAGCACACTTCGTAGAAAGTGTTGCTGTCTTGGAGGTACCAATATGGATTTAGGAAGTACTCAGCTGACTCCCCTAAGAGGGGATACCTAAATGGGTTTAGGTATATTAAAATTTGGTATTTCTTCCATAATGTATAGTACAGTATGGAATAAATATATAAAGAAGGATCCTGATCTGCCAGCCCAACTGGTAATTTGGTGTATTATTGGAAAAGGTTTTGAGGCGCGAGCCTGTCTTTTTGAACATGGCAGTCTTTTGGCTGTCTATTTGTCTTGGTGTAATCTCTGTACTTTTTTGAGAGTCCTTTCGTTTGTAAATATGACTTACAATTGGTATTTACAAATGGTTTGCTTTGAGTACAGTCTGTGAGCTGTCTCTTGCTTTTGTCCTAAGTGTTAATTTGTGGGTTAATTGTGTTTTTTTGAGTGTCCATGTGGTTGTGGATTGACACCGGTGGTGCTGCTTGAAAATATTTGTTTCAGTAAGTACTGACTATGTTTTTTGTGTGAGAATGGCTTGCCTTAGCAAGCAGTGTTGTGTGCTCTGAGTGTGTGGGCCCCCTTCTTGAAAATGTCTGGAATGAGCTCAATTTGTTTTTTTTTGTCGTCATTCTGTTATGCAAATGTCATTGAAAGAATTACATTTTAGAATTCAAGGAATGAATTATGTAACATATGCTAAATAGCTGCACGCTACCATTAGAAGTAAAACAGTAACAAAGTATAGATGTGTGAATATTGCCACAAGAGAAATTACAATTAACACTCAATAGGGAAAAAATAGGCCTCACAGAAAGAAAAAAAAAAACGAATTTGTGTGCTTACATAATTAGGACTGAATACCAAATGTTGCAGCATTATCCTTAAGGTATTAATATTAAAAGGCATTCACATCATCTGAATAAATTGGTTGCTGCTGAAATAAAAGCGCCTCTTTTTTACATTACAAAACGATAGAATTGTGCCGGCTTGGAATGCCTGTGTTTTAAATAGACTTCACCGTGCTCAAATTTCCAGCACTAGAAAAAGAGCTTTTAAAAAACAGCTGTTCAAAGCTGTCTGTACCGAAGGAAGCTGTCTGTCAAAACAGACGGAGATCAAACTTTTTCAGGACATTAGAATACAGCAAAGGGTTTTTCTCCTGAAAAAGGCATGGAAGTTGAGGCTTGCTGGTCGTAAAAACACAGCTGAGTAAACAACACATGGCTATGCTCGGCCACAAAATTACTGATTTTAAAAGTTACAAATACAGCTTCATTATTTTGGATAAAATAGAAAGGATTAAAAGCAGTGATTTTCTTTCTTGTTGCTTTTCATATGTGGAAACATTAAAAGTGATCATTATTAAAAATAAAAAATAAAAAGTGCAAAAATTATTAACAATAATTGCACTAAAATCGTTTTTCTTTGGATCTTTATAATGTCTAAATAATCCTACTGTGACAAAAATATAAGCTCCTAGCATCAAAGTTGAATTTGAGCAGCACTTTACCACAATGTGGGGAGTGAAATGTGAAATTTCACTTTACCCAGGCATATAAAAACTTATTTTATAAGGGTGTACCTTATATATTTCTGATCCCCCACCTCTGAGATATCTAGGGGAGACCCTGGGGGTCCCTAATATGCTAAAACATTGTAGGTTATTCATTTTTAAGTGCCCCTAGCACCAAAGTCGATTTTGGGCACAATTTACTTTTTAAAAGCAGTCCTGGCACCCAGGGCTGTTTTTAAACTGATCTTAGGTTTCAGCAGTGCACACATGCGACTGCAGAACACGCAGCTGACCTCTAAACTGCTAGAAAGCACATCACACACTGCACACAAATGAAAATTAGTATAAAATAAGACAGCAAACAGTGCATCTTACCTTTAAAATTATTAGCTCACAGGCACGGAACAGGACTGCTTTTCAGCTGTGCTTCTCCAGAGTTCCTTTGAATTGGAAAGACCGCATGGAATAGCCTTACTGACTGTATTTAGAACTGACCAGCCTTACTGCATGTAAAAATTTCCACGCAGGGAGCCACTGTGACAGTATGTGATTTCTACATTACGCTATGAAAGCTTGTAATGTTACAGAGTAGATTAAGCCTTCCTGGAGCTAGGGCCAGATTAAAAGGCTATGAAATTCAGTTTGCATTCATGTGCCCTCATGTTACACTAGTACAATTGCTAAAGGAATTGGTAGTTGGTTATTAATGTTTTCTAGCTAGCTCAATGTGCTATTTACCTCCTACAAGTTTGTTTGTGCCCAGCTGCCAAAAATAGGGGTAAATAGTGTCGACAGAAGGTCACCTGTTTCAGGTTACCTGCTGTCGAATGAGGGGAAGAGATTAGAGAGATTAGCTCCTGGGCAAATTAAGGGTAACTACAATTAAGTAATACATTGTCATTTTTCTTGATTTATATGCTCTCTCTCTCTTTTTCTCACTCTCTCTTGAGCCTGTCTAAGTTGTCTAGGAACGGCCATGAGACGTTTAATTGGCTATTCAGTAATACTGTTTTAAAATTGTTAAGATTAATAAAATGAATAAAAAATACGCCATGTTACTGCCTATCCTGTCTGATGAAATTATGAACGGATGAGTAGTCTAGATTGATGTTCCCTTATTTGACCTTTAAAGGGGAACTATATGTGGGTAGTTTTTGTTCTAAAATTCTCAGGTGATAACACCATTATTGTTTGTTATTTTTATGCTACATACAGTTTTGCAAAGGCATTATTAGTCTCTTATTAGTCTGTGTAATTGAGCTGACAGGATCCCTGTTAAATTAGCAGTTTTAGATTTTCCCGCCGCGCCTATAACATGAGAGCATGGTCCTAAGCATAAAATGTAGGTGTTTTTACGTAAGAAAAATCATTTTAGAAGTGTCTGCAGTCCTGTACAAGTAGTGAAAGGTTATGACTTATGAAACACAAGCTTGTTAAGACAAGAAGCACAGAAGAATGCTTGTTCTAAAACTTCCCTTTCTTGAGGTTCTTCAGATGAATAATATAGGAATACACAAATGTAAGGATTTAGAGTATGTCTGTATTGTTTTTCTTTTTTCCCTCAGAATTTAGTAAATAAATATAGACTTCCTTGGCTGCTTCACATAGTGTAACGTTTTACTCTTGTCAGTTCACCAAAAAAGTTCCTTTTATACTCACTAATAGGTCCAGGGTTGTTTTTTACTCTCAGATAGATGAAGTGGTTCTTGGGTGCCTTGCTAATGTATGGGGCGCCCCAAGCTAAACAAAAGGAGAAGGTATTTGGAAATAGAGTATCCTCTCTGCTTGATAGATTATTTGTATGCCTTGTCTAAAGATTTTTTGTTCTGTCCACCAATAGATATCTGCTGCCCTACAACCATTGCCAGAGGGGCCCGGACATCAGATTCAGCTTGGGGAGTCAGCGCCAGTCCAGCTTGAAGCCAAGGTGAAGGGAACCAGCACAGGCATTGCTGGCAACTAGGACCTCAGTGAAGGTAGAAGGTCGGAAGCACTGGGACGTGAAGTGTGTACCCCTGCCACTGTCTTGGGCGAAAGACGGGGTCACAAATCAGGATAGAGAAATATTTGTATGGATCCAGTTTTTGATGCCCAGCTGAGAGAGTCACAGACCGACAAGGATGGCAAGGACGCTTTTGCTTGAGGTGACCCCTTTTGAAACAAGGGTTGCTTCAGGCCTTTGAGTCCTGGTCCCCAAGTGAATGCAAGTCTGCACCTTTGTTTGTTGATCAGGAGGTGCCTGGGCATACTGGGTACAATCTTTGGCCCCGACAAAAGAGCAGTGCGCCAACACAGGAGTTAGGGAAGGACTTTAGTTCAGGGTACAGGTGCTGTGCCTTTGGTGCCTGTTAGATTAAAGTGAAGAATACTGGTGCACTGCCTGAGACACTGGACAGGATCGTTGAGGGCATTTGCCCCGGAGGGTGATTGCTTGCCCTATCCTGAAAGAAGAAACTTTTTCCCTTAAAACTGGGCCGTGATTGTTTTCTTGAGTTGCAAGTTGTGCAGCTCCACCATTGGAAAAGAACTTCGATAGGAGCCTGCCTGTGAGGCTCAGACGGACACAGGGAGAAGACTCCCCTCTGGCTGGTTGTACAGCGGCTTCTATTCTTTAAGTACTTTTTAGCAATGTATCCCTTTGGTCGTCCCATTTTTGAGGAGGAGCAGCCCTTTGCGGCTCCTCGTCCTAATTCCCATGGCCCCGTTTGGTCTTCCTGGTCCCCTGGAGCGAAAATTGTTTTTGTAATGATCCTTGTATTTGCTTTAATATTTGCATTAGCAATGTTTATTCTGCAAGAGAAACGTTTTTTTGAACAGTCGACAAATAATACTCTGCCCCCTCCTCCTGAGCATATCAATTGGTACTCTAGCCCTCATGAAAAGAACACTGGAAAGGTCTATTAACCCTTTAGGTGCGCCCGTCGGCCAACGGCCGTCGCGAGCACTACCTTGGTAGTGGTGCGCACGTCCGTTGGCCGACGTGGCCCCGCCCACATAATGGAACGTCCCGCACCGCGGCGAAATTATCGCCGCGGTAAACGGGTTAAAAAAAAAAAGAAATGCTTTTTATTTAAGATATTATATTAGATATGTGTTGTTGGCTATTCTGAAGCTGAAATAGATGGTCACTGAAATACATTGGAGCCCTGAAACATAGAATTGGACTTGATGGTTTTGGGATTTACTTTTTGCTTCGGGTTGGAAAAATTGATAGTTCTGTTTGTAATAATAGCCATTATTTTCTCCTGCTATCTGTGTGTTGATTATGACCCAATGCTCTGTTCCCCATGTATTTCTATTTGTATCTCACCAGTTAAGCAATGTTAAAAATGTAAATGCCCACCTAGCAATGGATAGGATAAATGTGCAGGATAACGTCCATGCTTCTAGATCATAGCGGATATCTTCAGCAAATGCTAAAACGGCCATCTGTGGAAAACTAGCTGCAATGGTTGTTAGCATCAGCTGAAGCCATTGTTTCTGGCAGCCATTTTAGTTAGCCATGTGCTCGCCATGTGCTTTCTCCCTCTTCACTATTGCCTGCCCTTGTATTCTGCTTGTGTCATCTGTTACAGTTAACTCCTTCAGTACTGAGCCAGAGCACTGCACATGCTCAGAAAGGTCTAGCTGCTAGAATGCACCTGCTCTTAGCGTAACTGTCAGGCTATTTTAACTAATGTCAGCAATATTATAAGCCCTCCCACTCTGTTGACTAAGCAATTCTTATGTATCCTTATATGTAACTAGCTATTCATGTGTGCACTTGTACCGCCTCTTTTTGAGTCTACATGCTAACTCAGCGGTAAACTGGGCATAAAAGACCCAGGATCTTTGTATTCCTTAGACTGTCTCATACAGTGGCCTGCGGGTACTGTATTGACACAGTTTCCCTCATGTGAGGTTAATAAAGTTATTATTTTGATATTCCAGCTTCCGTGCCAATCTCTTCTTTGTTGGTTTAAGGACCAGGTGCATCAGTAAACCCCTAGAAAGGTTTTTTCTTCTACAACGTGGCACCCACTTTGCGTGCCACGTCACAGCGGCAGTAAACTGCGCGCACAGGCCCTGCAATGGCAGAGGCCTGAGACAGGTTTGAAAGGCTACTTTGGTGGGTGGCGCAAGCAGCGCTGCAAGCCCACCAGTGATACAAAAGGGGATGATGGACGGAACGTTTGAGCCAATCAAACACTCACCCCCAGTCAACTGATCTGGGTTTAATCCATCATCATTCTTTAGCTCACTCCACCACCCCAGTTCAGACATGGCCATATGCAAATCAGTCTGACCCTGTGCCTCATGGGAACAGTCCAGCCCGAACTGCCAAGCCATGTCTTCCCTGGACCGGAAACAAGCATCCTAGGACCGGTTTCTGGCATTCCAGCCGTCATCAGCCAGGCTTGCTTGAATCCAGTGGCAAAGTGAGCAAGGGACCCACGTCTGGGCATACCCCCGCCAACTTAGGGCGAACAAAGTGATACAAAAGGGGATGATGGACGGAGCGTTTGAGCCAATCAAACACTCACCCCCAGTCAACTGATCTGGGTTTAATCCATCATCATTCTTTAGCTCACTCCACCACCCCAGTTCAGACATGGCCATATGCAAATCAGTAGGGCGAACAAAGCGATACATCCCCTTTTGTATCGCTTTGGTCGCCCTAAGTTGGCGGGGGTATGCCCAGACGTGGGTCCCTTGCTCACTTTGCCACTGGATTCAAGCAAGCCTGGCTGATGACGGCTGAAATGCCAGATACTGGTCCTAGGATGCTTGTTTCCGGTCCAGGGAAGACATGGCTTGGCAGTTCGGGCTGGACTGTTCCCATGAGGCACAGGGTTAGACTGATTTGCATATGGCCATGTCTGAACTGGGGTGGTGGAGTGAGCTAAAGAATGATGATGGATTAAACCCAGATCAGTTGACTGGGGGTGAGTGTTTGATTGGCTCAAACGTTCCGTCCATCATCCCCTTTTGTATCGCAAGCCCACCAGTAGCATTTAATTTACTGGCCCTGGGTATCTGAGATACCACTTTACAAGGGACTGACAGGTAAATTAAATACGCCAAACAGGTTTAGACCAATCTTACCATGTTTATCACAGAGAGCACACGCACTTTACACTGGATAGCAGTGCTAAAGTGCCCAGAGTCCTAAAACCACCAACACCATGTCAAAACAAATACCAGGAGGAAGGCAAAAAGTTCAGGGATGACCCTGCAAAAAGGGCCAAGTCCAACACAACCCCCTTCCAGCCAAAAGCCAGGGTAGACCAATCAATACCTTGATGGGCTTCCCTGCTTGGGGCGATAGAACACGGACGCGGGCCCGTAACTGCAGGGGCACACTCCAGTTCTACGCCAATCTGAACCCAAGTGGTTCCCTCTGTCAAAGCTCCCAGGACCAACTAAGCTACCCCACTGGTACTCCCTAGTTGTCCGCGGCCAGGACCAGGCCCTAGGCCATCCAGATGTCTTTGGTCCTTGCCATCTCACAGAGTGGGGGGCAGTAACCCCTGGTACATAGTATCCATTCTCCACTCTTCCTCTCATCAGTGCAGTTCTAAACTGCCACTGATCCTCCAACCCAGGGTCTGTACCCTCAGGCTGACCAGAGGTCACGGGCAAGGCTCTCCTCCCCCTACCTCTCCTTCTAGGGTTCCGCACTCTCCTCCTTGGAGAGGCACACTCAGAACACAACTCTCCCACCAGTTCAGGACCTCTCTCCTGCAACTGTTCTCGCAACCTAGGATCTAAACCCTCAGGTTGAACCGGGGCCAGAGGCGAGGACTCCCTCCCTCTGCACCTCCTTCCAGAGTTCTGCACCCTCCCACCTGGAGTGGTACCCCCAGGAGACAAAACGGCAGGGACACTGGTTACAGATGTCCTTCCCTCCAGGTCAGGCGGAACCTGAACCTAGTCTCCCAACCCAGGGACTAAACCCTGCAGTTGAACCGGGGTCAGAGGTGAGGACTCCCTCCCTCTGCATCCCCTTCCAGAGTTCTGCACCCTCCCATCTGGAGTGGTACCCTTAGAAGACAAACTGGTCAGGACACTGCTTACAGATGTCCTTCCCTCCAGGTCAGGCAGTACCTAAACCTGGCCTCCCAACCCAGGGACTAAACCCTGTGGCTGAGCACCCGCCTGGCACACCAGGACTTCCTGGGGAGCACGCATGTCCCCGAGGGTAACACATACCTCATGTGTTGCGTGACAGTCTGCCTGGTGCTGATCTCCCGACCCCTGTCCATCTGACAGTGCGCGGAGATCCCCCAGGACAGAAGTGGTGTCACCATGGTCACTCCTAGGAGGCTCAGCCCTTATGGCTGGCCCCTGACCCACTGGTTCTTCCACTGGGGACTCTCTCCCCCTCTCACCCCTCCGTCTGGACTTCTGCACCCTCCACTTAGGAGTGGCACCGCCAGACACCAGAACTTCTGGAGGTCTGCTTACAGACACTCCAAGTTCTCCTGACACTAGGAGATCCCCCTCAAAGGATGGCCTACCAGTACAGCCGAGGCTCCCCACCTGGTGTTCCCCGAAGGAACCCTCCAGGCCCTGAGACTGGGTTTTGGGCACCTTGGGACGCATCGCATTCTCACTCCTTCTCCGCAGAGACAGGACGTGAGTCCCTACACCCCTCTCACTACACCGGGACCTATCTGGGCTACTACGAACCTTTCCCACCACCCTGGGCTGGGAAATACCTGAGCCACTCCTCTTAGGGTCACTCTCCAATGCCTCCTCAGACCCTCTGGCACTCACCCAGAGGTCTGCCTCCCATGCAAGCTCCCTGGGATCAGAGAACCCACACTCCAACAGGTGTTGGCGTAACCCTGGGAAACAACAACTGAACATGTGCTCTCTGACAATCAGATTGAACAGCCCTTCAAAATTGTTTGCCGTGCTACCCATCACCCAACCTTCCAGTGCATCACAACACTCATACACAAACTACCCCAAGACTGGTGAGACAGTTTCCTACTGCCCCTGAACCTCAACCTATACCCTTCAGGTGTGACACCCTCTTCCTGGGAACTAGATACAATTCTCTGGGATCTGGGAGTGGACGCTTCCACACTGGACTCCATATTGCTGCCACCACTGGACCACACCCTCACTGGTGAATCCAGACCAATAAAACTACACTCAGGGGACAACCTTCCCTCAAGAGCTAGTTTATCCCTGGCGAAGGCCCTCTCTGCCTCCGCCATCCTCTCCTGCGCTAAGACCCTCTCAGTCTCTAGCTTTTTCTCCTCCACACCCAGCTGTGCTAGCTCCAAACTGAGTCTGTCAGCTGATGCTCCCTTTCTTCCCTCCTATCCACCCATTCCTCTGGGGACAGGGAAAGGGATGGGACACTGCCCCCGGCACTGGACCCAGCAAGGGACTCCCTATCTATGGGGTCCTCACTACCTACTGGCATCCCTGCCCTATCATTTTCTCCCTCCTGCTCAAACTCTCCAGGGCCACTGCCCTTTAGGGGCGCTGGTAGGGGACTCTCCCTCTCAGAGACCTCACTGATCTCGGGGTCCTCCCTCCCAGACTCCTCCCTCACCCGGTTTTGGGATGTCCAACAGGCCAACAAGGCCTCCTGCAGTTCCTCCTTCCTGGTGGACTTATGCACCTGACACCCAAGATCCTGACAGAACCTCTTTAAGTCCTTCACAGTATATTTACGCAACTTCTTTACATTAAATGCACTTTCTGTCACCAAAACTGCTGGATCACCGAGGTGAGATATGACTAACACTTTTAGGGGTGTCACTAAAATTTAGAAGAGCAGAAAAACACAATTCAAAAATGACACTCGTGGGGAGAAAAAAAACACAGGAGAAAAAATCCCCAAACCTGTGATTATCTAAATGCAGAATTTGTAGTGCAACCAGTTGTCACTGTGGTACTGCGCAAACGCAAGTCCTATCCCACCGCTGCCACCAATGTTAGAAATGGGATTTCTGGTTGGCTAGGGCAAGCGCCTAAGCCAGGCAGAAACCACCACTCTAGTCAGGGCAAGGGAGTTACACGCTGAAGATAACCCCTGCTCACCCCCTTGGTAGCTTGGCGCGACCAGTCAGGCTTATCCCAGAGGCAATGTGTAAAGCGTTTGCGCAACACACTCACACAGCAGCGACACACTAGGCACACCACAAAAGAAACTCAACACAAGGTTATATAAAAAAAATAGCCTTTGTATTACTCATAAAACACATTAGAATGCAATCACATATATACACTGTGCCACCTGGCATTAGGTATTACTTTACAGGGGATTATATACCTGACAGGGCCAATCGGGCCACTATCAGAACCATCAGAAAGCACAAGTAATAAAACAAAACCAGTAACTACTGGTAACATCACAGGTAGCATAAACGCATTATGCATAAATCACATTAGGTATAAACCATCCTAGGCATATATACTACATTAGCAGTGCACCTCAGTAGCACCTAGCATAGATACATCATGCAAAATAACATTGGGCATAACCACATTATGCATAACTCGCAGTACATTAAGCATAAACCACATTATGCATTAATTACCTCAGATCAACAGTGCACTATAGTAACACTGCCCAGTTGCATACATCACCTTAGGGCCTTGCGCCCTACGGAACCACAAAATGATCCCTGGCCAACTGGCCTTCCTTGGGGGCCCGTCTGGGCTGTCCCAAATGCCCTTTGTCCAAAGTCATGGCTCGATAATCACAGGGCCTTCCAACTGGCCCTCTGCAGCCTCGGCAGCGAAGACAATGTGCGTGATGCACTGGGGGGCGGAGAGGGGGAACTGGCCCCTTCCTCTTCATAAATATAAGATTGCCCCCGTCGTTATAGGCGCAGCAGGAATCAGGCCCGTAATGGACAGGGGGCCGGCACTGCTACCAACCGGTAGTGGAATGCCGCCGGGCGGGAAGACCACACTTGGTCTCTCCCGCGTAGACAAACTTCCTCGCTGGCCAGACTCACCCTCACTCCGGTGAGTCGGGCCCCAGCAAGCAGATGTGCGGCCTCTCCTTGCCCTGCGGCTTCACAGCATGGTTTTACTCCTCCGTACCTGCCGCCTGGGGAGCCTCCGATCGAGCCCCTCCTCTCCGTGTGCGGCCACGCCCTTCACCAGGCCTTCCCTCTGCTTCTTTGTTGCGTGGGGAGCACACAAGGCTCCGTCTCACCCTCCTGCAACAGTTGCCGGCAATACACCGGGCTCCCACCGGCACGGGGGCCCCACCCACCTCTAGGCAGTAGGTTTGCCTGACTTCCTCTGGCACGGCCCTTCACTCTTGGTCATGCCCCGGGTCAGGCGCTCCTCGCCTAACTTCCGGTTCGCGCTGTCGGCTCCTTCTCGTCGCGGTGTACCCCGTGTCCCCTGCTCGGCTTCTGCAGGCGGAAATCGGGGCAAGTGCCCACAATGCTCCTTGGATGCACGGGCACAGCGCTGAGGGGCACAGCAAGCCCAGGATGCTCCTCACGCTCTCGGTGGCCCCAGCTGCATCCAGCCGGTCGGCCACCAAAAGATCGGCCAATGCTCCTCTCAGGGCAAAAAAGGGAAATAAATCCAGTAATGCTTACCACGCGTTCCTGGCACGCAGGTATCCAAATGCAGAGGGGCAGAGCTGGGCACAGGCAGGCCAGCATGTAGGGACCCTCAGAAAGCAGCAGCAGGGTCCCACGGCCATTCCTCCTTGCCCAGCAGTCCTTCCAGCCCCACACAGGTACAAGTCAGCACACAAGCAGCTTTTCAAGGGGTCACAGCCCCAATATTTATACAAGGTTGGTCTTTGTTCTGCCCTGGCACAGGGCTTGGGGATCCAGTCCCAACTGGATGTGGGGGGTTTGGGAGCATTTTCTTTACAGTGCTCCCACCCTCCTTTGTCAGGTTGAGCTCTGTCCTCAGACACCCCACAAGGGGGCAGAGACAGCATTGAACCAGGCAGGCACAGACCCATTCAGGGTCAGGGGCTACTCCTCCCACTACTCTAAATGTAGATCTGCCTATTCACCCTAGCGCTGATTCACCCTGCCCCTCTGGAGCCCCACACCTCACCAGCCCCTGTCACTCCAGAGCCAGACATGCAATACACATCAGGCAGGCAAAGACACATAGCACACAGAAATGCCAACTTCTAAAAGTGGCATTTCTAAAATAGTGATAATAAATCTGCGCACACCATTACGCAGCATTTATTATTACTATTCCAAACATACCAATCTTGACCCCGCTGCTCCTCTCATATCAGGAATTACCACTGAAACACATATCAGGGAATCCCCAATGCATTCCTATGAGAGGGCAGCCTCACAGCAGTGAGAACCAAAAATGGCTGTTTGTCACTACCAGGACATGTCACACAATTAAGGTACATGTCCTACCTTTTACCTACAATGCACCCTGCCCATAGGGCTAGCTAGGGCCTACCTTAGGGGTGACTGATATGTAGAAAAAGGGGGGTCACAGATGTGGCACCCATTTTGTGTGCCACGGACGTCACAGCGGCAGTAAATTGTGCGCAAAGGCCCTGCAATGGCAGAGACCTGAGACAGGTTTGAAAGGCTACTTTGGTGGGTGGCGCAAGCAGCGCTGCAAGCCCACCAGTAGCATTTAATTTACTGGCCCTGGGTAAGTGAGATACCACTTTACAAGGGACTGACAGCTAAATTAAATACGCCAAACAGGTGTAGACCAATCTTACCATGTTTACCACAAAGAGCATGCACACTTTGCACTGGACAGCAGTGCTAAAGTGCCCAGAGTCCTAAAACCACCAACACCATGTCAGAAAAAATACCAGGAGGAAGGCAAAAAGTTCAGGGATGACCCTGCAAAAAGGGCCAAGTGCAACATAAGCGTTGCTTGTACTTTGTTTTAAGACCAAGATCTTTGCAATAAGGTAAGTAAGATTTTAATTTTTGCTTTTGCTTTGGATGTTGGAGTCTTCTTTGCGGAGAGTGTTGTGGTCAGGGGAGCCTCTGGATTTAGGCTGTAGGGTTCAGCCAACGCTGGACTTGAGGTCAGGATCACTGGGGAGACTTCACTGGATAGGTGAGCCACTCGGACTCAGGCTGTGGGCGTCGGGTGCAGAGTGGGCAGGAGTCATGGTTCCAGCTGGATCCGGACTCCTTGTAGTTGGATTCTTCTGGACAGGGCCTCTGTCTTAGGGAGATCTGGTCTTTGTTGAAGAGCAGGCAGTCTTCTTCAGGTTTCTGGAAGCCGCTGGCCAGAGGAGAGGTGCTGTCTTCTTTGCAGAGTCTCAACCTAATATAAACTTATTTTGACTTGTACTTATGTTGGTCATCTATTTAATTACTTATATACTATTGCGCGACTTCCTTTGATGTGTCTGTAAAACGTACCTTTTGTCCTGAATTTTGACCTTCTTTCCTGAATTTTGGTCCTGAACTTTGACCCTTTGTTCTGAATTTTTGCACTCACCGTCCTGAATTTGAACCCATGCCAGTTGGTCACCCTACAACGAAGATCAAACAGATCGATACAAAGTACTCAATACCTTATGGGGGGAGATAAAGGGGTGGCCCAGCCCAGCCTCATCCAGCCGACGACTGGCGAAGACGTGCCCGGTATTGGCCCAGGCACGTCCTGTGGGTGCAGATGCCGCTTTTTGAATGGGCAGCACGACAAGTGCAGCAGTAGTCAGGTGCAAAAGGCTCTTCCTCAGGGCAATCCAGAAAGCGATGCAGGGTGGGCAATGAAGACCCCCCTGGGTAGGCAGCGTCCCGCGACGCAGGTGCAGATGCCGCTTTTTGAAGGGGGAGCGCGGCAAGTGCAACAGCAGTCAGGTTCAAAAAGGCCCCTCCTCTTCCTCGGGCCAATAGAGAGACCGATGCAGGGTGGGCAATGAAGACAGACACTATTATTGGCAAGTATTTTCTCAAAATATGAATCTGCTGAATAAGATCTGCTCTATTCTTGGAGAACTGGTCTCAGCTGCTTCTCTTTAGTTCAAGATTGAGACCTCCTGCTGCATGGTGCTGTTATCTACCCGGGAGGCTTCAATATGGCTTGTTTGGCAGCAGCCGAAAGCTGTGAAAACTGCGAAAATGAGTCCAGGTAGTATGCAGTGATGTGGAACTTCAGTTTGGCATTTCTGGCAATTGCAAAAGTATTGCAGTGTGGTATCGCTTTTCGTTGGTGACAGCTTAGTTAATTTTGGAATGAAAAATAAAGCAATTCTAATTTCTTTCCTAACTCTTTCTCGGAAACCTTATCAATAGTCTGAATGCAATAAAAGACTCGCCGTGTAGATAGGCGCAGGTTGGCCTGCCAATCTTGCCACACGTATGCCAAGTAAGTTGGAATTTTCCGAGGCGGAAGCACTTGTTTTTCTTCTCCTCCCCTTAGCTGACATTTGTATCCAGAATGTCTGCCTGTGCGGTCTGTCTAACAAATGCGACAGGCCAAATCTAGTACAGCAGCTGCTCTGAAAGCAGAAGGGGTTTCATTTGTAAACAATGAGACACTGAACACGTCTCTGTGGTTTTTACAGCAGGCCTCATTCAGTGACCACTGTAGAGGGGGCTAATTTTTCCATTTTAATGGCCTTGGAGTAGGCAAAAATAAATCCTTCTGTTAGGTAGGGCTGGTATTTTAATGAGATGGCATCCACATGACTTCCATAGTCTGCAGCTAACAGGTGATGAAACTTGCTCGGCAAAATGCAGCAGTTGTGCAATTAAAGAGCATTCCGCATTGGGCAAGGCTTCAGGTAACAATTACACATTACACGTTGAAAACATTTATGAGATGACTTGGCACGTTTTATTGGAACTCTAGAGGTCACACAGCTCTCATCAGAATAAATATGCATCATACTCATACTGTTCTGTCGTTCCAAATGTCTGATTAACTCTAATTAAAAACGCTATTCCGTGGTTTCAAAGCATAATAAAAACCATCGTCAAGAATCCTTTGATTGTATTTCCTATTCGTTTTTTGTAACAAATGTTTTGATTTTATATAAATCTAAAGCTTACTTTCATGGTCTTAAGTAATATTGGTTTGCTATGGTATGGTATGGTATGGTATGGATGGTATTGTGTGGTGGGGTGGGGTATGGTATGTTAATGCACTATGGGATGGAATGGTATGCTATGGTATGGGGTGTTATATGGGATGGGATTTGATTGATGGCTTCATATTGTATGGTATGGTATGGTATGGTGTATATATAGTATGATATGATATGGTGTAATGGTATGAGATAATATCGAATGGTTCTGGTATTGTATGGTATTATGGAATGTGGCAGGATGGGATTGGATGGTTTGGGATGAAATGCGATACGATGGGATGTAATGGGATTGGATTGACGTGTTAAACTTAATTAAGGACTAAATTGTTTCTTGGCATCAGACAAAAAGTCAAAAAAGACAACCTCTTGAATAATTTCAGGATCTCAATCAGTTCACAAATGTTTCACTGGTATCGATTATGGTTTGCAAGTTTTCATGTGCTGTAAGTTTATGTACAGTCAGTACAGCCATCAAAGCTCAGGTATAGATTTGATTAAAAAATAACATAAAATAGGTGGAAACATATCTCATAACACAGATGAAGGGTCACATGAATAACAATGAAACAACTGAGGAGCATATTTACGACTTTTGTGGCGCAGGGCAGCGCACAGGGAAAAGGCAAGAATGCGCTGTATTTATCCAAAACGGCGAATTCCTGTCGTTTTCTCTTGCACTTGTGACGTTTTGGTATCCTAGCACTGTACCATGGTGCAAGGGTGCCTAACTTGTAGACAGGATTGTTTTTGTGCAGAAAAGGGCACCTTCCTGCCAAAAACAATGCTGAGAGTCAAATTCCTCTTTCTATGTGTGGTGCAGAATGCAGCACACATAGAAAGAGTAAAACACAAAGAGAAATAAACGGTTCACTGATAGACTATCGACCCCCAAAATATCCCCATACACAAATATTGAGTTGTAAATATCGATGTCAAAAATATCGACATCCTATATTTATAATAGTAAGTACAAAAAAAATCAACAAAAAAAATATTGATGTAAAAAATATAGTTGTACAAAATATCGATTTTAATATATGTATAAAAAATAATATTAAATATATTAAATAATAAAATTAACTGTAAAATAAAAAAAAGATTTAATATACATTTTAACAAATATGACAAATGAATGTAATTTAAAAAATTTAAACATACGTATATAAAATGTAAGATATGTATATATATATATATTTACTTTAAAACAATTAATAAACTATTAATTTTAATTTATTTTTAAATTGTATAAATGAAAATTTACAAATATATATATATATATATATATATATACATATATATATATATACACCAATAACATAAAATCTAATGCAGTGAGTGCAACAGTAGGGAAAGTGTTGGATAGCGGAGGGGTAAAAATTTATATTCCCACTCCAGTTAGTGCAACAGTAGGGAAACTGTTGGATAGCGGAGGAATAAAAATGACTATTCCCACTCCAGTGAATGCAACAGTAGGGAAAGTGTTGGATAGCGGAGGGGTAAAAATTACTATTCCCACTCCAGTGAGTGCAACAGTAGGGAAAGTGTTGGATAGCGAGGGGTAAAAAATACTATTCCCACTCCAGTGAGTGTAACAGTAGAGAATGTGTTGGATAGCGGAGGGGTAAAAATTACTATTCCCACTCCAGTGAGTGCAACAGTAGGGAAAGTGTTGGATAGCGGAGGGGTAAAAATTACTATTCCCACTCCAGTGAGTGCAACAGTAGGGAAAGTGTTGGATAGCGGAGGGGTAAAACTTACTATTCCCACTCCAGTGAGTGCAACAGTAGGGAAAGTGTTGGATAGCGGAGAGGTAAAAATTACTATTTTAACTCTAGTGAGTGCAACAGTAGGGAAAGTGTTGGATAGCGGAGGGGTAGAAAATACTATTCCCACTCCAGTTAGTGCAACACTAGGCAAAGTGTTGGATAGCGGAGGGGTAAAAATACTATTCCCACTCCAGTTAGTGCAACAATAGGGAAAGTGTTAGATAGCGGAGGAGTAAAAATTAATATTCCCACTCCAGTCAGTTCAAAATTAAAAACATACAAAATATCACCAGCACAAAATATTTAAAAAAATGAATATATAAAAATATTTTAAAAAATCTAAAAAATAGAAACATATTATAATGTTAAATAGATATGTCAAATACCTAGAAATATTATATTAAATAAATTTAAAAATAATTTAAAAACAAATAACTATTTTTAATTACAAAATTATTTATCAACAAAAACATTAATTATTGCATAAATTTAATCTTTTTATTTCCTACTCTATAACACCGCACAATTCACAACACACATGTACATTTAAAAAAATGTACCTCCATAATTAACATAATTAACTATCATTTAAAGAAATATTATGAATTAAAAAACAAATTAAAACAGATAAAAATTGATTTACTCCCCAAACGTTACCCCTATAAAACCAAAACTCACACACAAAAAAATAAACAACTACCCTAATTCATTATCAATTGATGAATTAATATTAATGAGCAACTAATTGTTAATTAATTAAACACAAATTACCTTCCACTCTCTACCCCTATGAACACCACAACCCACACCTAAAAATCATTTACACAATTTCCATAATGAATTTTAAAATAATAAATTAATATCAATTAAGAACTACTTAATAATTAATTAAAAATAAATTACTTCCCACCCTTTACCACTATAAACCCCACAACTCACATCTAAAATTAATTACACAATTGCCATATTTAAATTTTAATTAATTAATTAGCATTAATTAACAAATAATTTATTTAAAAATAAAATACTTCCCACCCTTTACCCCTATAAACCCCACAACCTGCTCCTAAATAAATTACACAATTAATATAATGAATTACCAATTAATTAATTAATAATAATTAACAACCAATTAATAATTACTTAACAATAAATTACTTCCTACACTATAAAATCTAAATTAAATAAATATTAATAAATAAAAAATAATCATTACTTTATTATAATTAAATTACTTCCCACCCTATTCCCCTATAAACCCACAACCCGCTACGGAACTAAAAAACGCAAAATGTAATTAAAATAAAATTGATAACTACTAAAAATTTAACACATATATTAAAAAACAAAAACAATACTTATACAAAAAAATTGATCAAATACATTTAAATTACATATTAAAATACATAACACTAATTAAAAAATTGATATTTTAAACAACTATATTTTTGCAAATGATATTAATGACTTCGATATTTTTAAAAACGATATTTCTTACCTTAAAGTCGATATTCTTGACCACGATATTCTTTCTGTCGATATTTCTGTGTCACGATATTTCCAACTCCATATTTGTGTAAGTCGACATTTCCAACTCGATATTCTGTCTGCATACCGAAATAAACATATTTCTCCTCGTTATGCCTCCACTGGGGAGGCATATCTTTTTGGCACATTCCCAGGTTTACATGGTGTTAAAAAATCTGGGAATGCGTCAAAATCCATGGAAGTTGCGTGGGAACACATACGCAATGCCAACGGAACGCCTACCCAGGGCAGAGTTATGCAACGCAGCGATTTGCACTGCGTTGGGTTACTCCATATTTTGGAGTCACTAAAAAGAATGCAAAGTGGCTTTGCATGACTTCAAAAATATGACTTAAGGTTTGCACCGCTTTTGCACCACTTTGAGTGGGGAAAGAGTGACACAAACTGGGTCATAAATATGGCCCACAATGTATAAATGCATTCATTATATATTATTTTGGGGCCTGGAGGAAATTTAATTTCTGCTGGCTTAATAGGTGAAATTTGAGGAATTTCGCATTGTACTTGTTATGTGAAATTCCCGAAACTATGCCATTATGCCATAACTTGTAATTGCGCACAAATCATGGTAAATTTTTACTGCAATCGTATGGGAATAATGTGAACAGCCAGAATGTGAGCAGCTGATGCTCGGGCAACTTGTGGTCTATGTGATTTTTTCCGTGATATGTGTCCTCATGTCAAAAATTAACACAAGGATACATTTCACGCAAAAATATACAACAAAACTTTTTAGACTGTGATCTGGGGCATAAGATATTGTGGTTGGCATACATTAAGAACTTGAAGGCCCATTACGATACCCGGCGTAAAAAAATCCGCCAGGCATGAAAGCGGCAAAAATCCGCCCGCACACACCGTCTGAACACCGACCACGCCATTACGATGACACAAACCGAAAACCG